>CAUYMX010013610.1:0-81723 GCA_963573855.1 Lepilemur septentrionalis | reverse complement strand
ACGATGGTTCTCTGTGGATTCGTAGACCTGGTCCTGTAGAAGTGGAGTTCACTCGCTGCAGTAGTCTGCCTATTTCACCTCCGACTCTGAGAGCAGAGAGCCAGGAGGGCACTCCTATTCCGCCATTTTCCACAATCCTCTATTCTGTTTTTTTTAATAAAATTTAAGGTTACTGAGATAAAAAGTCTAATTAATACATAATTCTATATAGAGAGTATGCCAAAAGATAAGGTGTATTTAATAAGAAAAAATTATAAGAGGCACAAAATGTGTTCCTTATTGAGGAAAAAATAATTATGTCTAATTTGGAGGTTATTTAAATGGAGGTTTAAAATATAGATTTGAGAAGGAAATAGAAATAAGACAGAAGAAAGCCAGTAAGTAAGAAAGAGAGAAATGTGAAGAAAATTATGGATGTGAAGATGTATAATTTTGCATGAGAAAGAGTCTTGTGTAGTAAATCTTTTTCCTACAGTAAAATGACTGGTTATTTAAGAAAGAGAAATCATAGGGCAAAAATGAAGGTTTAAACAAGTTGTAGAAGATCTGTAGAGTTTGAATTTTATGAAAGGAATTTTATACGTGATCAAGTTGGATGCAAATGGAAGGAAATTGTTTATGGGTATTTCTGAAGAATGAACTTGAATGTTAGAATATGTTGACAGATCATAAAAATTTTCCCCCGTGTTAAAACAAGCTTGTCTTGAAATATTAATTTGCTCTTAGTGAGATTACAAGAGGTTTTGATTTTTAATTCTGAAATCTGTTTAACAGCTATTCTCTGAATCATGAACAAGTTTCTATTTCTGCCGTATTTCTTCCTTCTAGTTTCCCTGGTTTCAGATTTATCTTGAACATCTAGAAAAGCTGTTTAATGCCAATATAACTTGATTTCGTACTCTTGGCTTTTCTTGATGTGTCTGAATTGTTTCATGTTAATCGGGACATCATATGCTGTTACTAAGAACCATGTATTTCTTGTTCAAGGTAACTGGCCTAGGAAACAAAGATTGCTTAGGAAAAATGAGCTTTAGAAGGGTTAAGGTTTTTACACCTATGTAACTTTCTATATTGCTTTTTGTTTTTTGTTTTTTGTTTTTGAGACAGAGTCTCACTTTGTTGCCTAGGCTAGAGTGAGTGCCATGGCGTCAGCCTAGCTCACAGCAACCTCAAACTCCTGCGCTCAAACGATCCTTCTGCCTCAGCCTCCCAAGTAGCTGGGACTACAGGCGTGAGCCACCTCACCCAGCTTAATTTTTTGTTTGTTTCTATTTTTAGTTAACTGGCTATTTTTTTTCTATTTTTAGTAGAGATGGGGTCTCACTCTTGCTCAGGCTGGTCTTGAGCTCCTGACTTTAAGCGATCCTCCCACCTTGGCCTCCTAGGGTGCTAGGATTACAGGTGTGAGCCTCAGCGCTCAGCCTCTGTATTGCTTTTGAAGTCTTTTGATTGTTATGGTTACTCTGGTTGAATTAGTAAGTGTTATTTAGCAGTGATCCATGATTCTATTGAAGGAAATACTTTGGATATTTTAACATCTTTGGCAGGTTCTCCTGAAATCAAAGTCAAATAATAAGCTTTTGGCCTAAGATTGCTTTTCAGATTTCCCAGGTAGGCACCCTGGAGAGCCTCAAAAGATGTAACTCTCCTTTTGTAAAGATATTAAATGATTAGGCTTATTTGGTAAATAATACAAGAAGCAGTGTCAAATAACGCATGGTGTTTAACTTCCTTTAAGTTATATTTGTGTAAGTTTATTTTTAAAACCTGGGACATTGTATGACATTCTGATATGCTGTGATGTGTATTATCTGTCATGATTATGATTATTTTGTTAAATGGTCATATGCCACAGAAATATCTAAATTTCCTTGTCAATTGTAAGCTGTCATCAGATCTTTAATGATGGCTATTCTGAGTTTTTGTTACCCACAGTTACTGTTTTAAATCCTTCTCTGGAAGTATTCACAATTGGATATATTCCTAAATTGCTTATCAGGATTGAGAACAAAATTTATTATATAAAATTAAACAATTGACAATGACAATGTTTTTATGACTTTAATGTTTTATTTTCCAAATTCAAGAAAATTTCCTTTATAAGCTGTCAATAGTTTACAATAATTTGGTAAAGTATGCTTTTGTGAACAAAAGTGGAAGCAGTTGCTTTTTCTCCCTACTTGATTCTTCCATAATTCAGAAACTACCAGTATTCTAATTTTTATTCATATAAGTTCAGTTAAAATCTGCTCTTCTGTTCCTTATTTATATGTGGGATAGAATTGAAAACATTAGTTATGTTACCAAGGTTTGGACTGAAATGTCATATTTAAAAATGTGCACAAAATTCTTGGCTTCAAGAGTTCCCAGATTTACAGTGAGTGAGTAAAGACAGTCACTTCTTGGTAGGCCCAAGAACCTTAAAACTGTTAGTAAAATGTAAAGCCTGCCTTGGTTTGGCTTCCTAGCCATAAGAGGTTCTAAATCTGAAATTTTCTATATGACTAATGTGGAGAGAAAAAGTTACACTTCTAAGGAAAGCAAAAGTACACCTGTTATTAGGTTGTGACCCTATGTATTATATTCAAGTCCTTGTTATCTGCCTGTATAATGGACTAGTTCCTGGATTCTCCTAATTTCTTCTAATATTTGGTTATAACTAAATCTCAGTGCAGTTTCCCAACCCTTTTCCTCCAATCCAGACTAGGCATGCTTCAGGGACATTCACGATATTTCCCCGTCTTAAATCTAACCAACTAGAGAAATTATATATCAGAATTGGGGACAAACTAGGCTCATAGGATACTATGGTCAGCAGTTAGATCTTATTGCTCAGGGTCATCCCTTTTGTCTCAAAGTAGCAGATGCTGTCTCTGCCTTTGTAAAAGCCATGGAGAAGATACTTATTGAGTCACCTCTCAATATCTGTGTTTCTCACTGTGTATAGATAGGCTCTCCTAAATTAAATCTCTCAGGAGTTTCATAGAGAACTGAGCAACTCATTTTACAGGGCAAATTATTAAAAATGTTGGCAAAATTTGGCCAATTTATCAACATCTCCATTGTGCTTACTTACCTCACCCTGTCCTCTGTGCTTGTGGAGTGGACCAATGGAATAATAAAAGCCCACTTGACAAAGATTGGTGTGGCAATTAGCCTGCCATTGCCCAAGGACCTTTCTTTAGTCCTCTCTAACCCTGGCATATTGTTAACACACCTGCCTGAAGTTCTGAATTTTCCCATATGGTCAGGGTAGCCAACCGACATATGATGGTTCCTAAATCCTTACCTATCCCTTTTCAACTAGGATCCTCAAAGGCAATCATTGTTTTACTAGGCCTGTGGGCTCCCACACATCCTAAAAAGGGACTTTAGAAACCTTTCAGGTTTATATTTTCTTCTACCAAAAAGGCTAAATAATGCTTGAGTTATCAGCACCAGGAGATTTTCCCACAGAAACAGCTGTTACTCAAATTCCGATCTATTCAGTTAGCCTTGCCAATGCTATCCACCCTACTCCCTAATAGCTACGTAGAGTCTTGGGGCACAATCCCATGCTTATAGTAACCCCTTACATTATAGTTGGGGACATTCTCAAGGATGCCATTTGCCCAGAGGTATTAACTCCAGCGAAGGAGCTAGATTAGAATGGTTTCTGAGGTCTGGTTTGTACTAGATTCTGCTTAGAATGAATATATGGTCATAAACCTTTCCTGCACCATTAATAGAGTTGCCTGCTCTAAGTTGGCCCACCCAAGCCATCAGCGCACAATAGAGGTCCCTAGACTTCCTTGTTTGCCTGGTCCTAGAAAACCACATTGCTTTAAACTGTCACCACATTGAACAGGATGGTGTTTGTGCTGCTGCCCACATTTGCTGTTGCATCTGGCTCCAGTCAGCTCAAATTGGAAACCTCTAAGGTCTTAAAACTAGCCAA
The DNA here is from genome assembly GCA_963573855.1 of Lepilemur septentrionalis. Lineage (NCBI taxonomy): Eukaryota > Metazoa > Chordata > Mammalia > Primates > Lepilemuridae > Lepilemur > Lepilemur septentrionalis. The sequence goes on along the minus strand of CAUYMX010013610.1, from coordinate 77,786 downwards.
ATCTCTGAAAGGGATGTCTTCAGAAAGCCTCCTGGCTGGACTTACTGGGTTAAATTTTGACTTTCCCTTGGTATAGGATCCCTGCTGTGTTCCACCCTACAAGTGTTAATGATCCTCCTCATATTTGGGCTAAACCTTTGGCTCCCCTTTAAGGTAGTCCTTGCTTGTTTTTAATCCCCCACAAAGATCATGTTGACCCAACCATTGAGACTTTCAACTCATTCTAGCTGGAAACTGGAACCAACTTAACCTGAGAGACTTTGATTCAAATTTAACAGGCACTTGAGTGTCTCATGTAAGTAAATGGCTCTGGTTGTTCAATTGGCCATTGCCCTGCCACTAGGATCCTTGTGTGGGACTAGATGGACCCAGAGCAGGTTCCTGGCACTCTGAAGGAATGCAATGCTGTCTGTCAACAGGTTTGAGCCAATCTTTCAAAATTATCCTAAGTGGCTAGCTGGGCCTAAATTTGAAATAGAGCCACGTGGCTATTTGCTGACTAGGGGGTCACACAGGTACTCTGAGTTCCCTGAAAGCCCAATTGTTTTTATCTAGGGGACTTTCAGAGCTCTCTTCAACCAATCAATCAGAGAGTAGCTGTGTTAACCAATCAGAACTAAGTGAGTTTCAAGTTTTCATTTGAATAGACAGACTTGATTGGAAACCTGGGTGGGAACTTTTTCTGTAAAACCCAAGATTTCCCTTCCTTGGCAGAACAAATAATATATAGGTTGCTAGCTCTTTATGCCTTTTTCCTTGAACTGAGTTGAAACAATTCCTTCTGAAATGTGATCTTTATACCTGGAAACTCCTATAGCAAAACACTAAACAATTTCATTCCTCTAACCGAGGCCTATACCCCTAATTTTATCCGCCACAGGGTTCGGGTAAAATTCCCCCCTCCTACTTCCCAGCCCAAGTCACCAAGGGAAGTCATCACCTCCACAAAGTGGGCTCCAGGACGGGGCATTCCCAGGGGCAGGCACCTGCTGCCACCCTACTCCAAAGTGGGTGAGCCCTTTCTCGCTAGGAGGGAAAGAGGGTGGGTTGGACTAGGTGGTCTGCAGTCTTGACAGCTATGGAAGCTCAGGATTCTGCAATTCTCCCTTGCCCTGGGTGGTCCATCCTTTCATACTCTTGCTACCTGGCCCTGGAGAAGATACCCCAACCAGCAAATTGTGGCACTATGGAAAGAGGTCTGAACAAGGGTTTGAGTGCTGGCTTTGACCTGGACTTGCTGACAGCCCAGAACAGAGTTCAGTACTGTCTGGGGGTGGCGCTGTGCCCGTGGCCCCCATAGCACAGCGCACACGGCCGATGGTCAGTAAAGATTTCCTAGTTGAAAGAAAGAAAAGGAAAGGAAGTGAGGGAGGGACTTGTGTACTTCTGGAATCTCTGTGTTCTCTTTGTCTCTGCTCCATCCTAACTCCCTAAGTTCATATTCCATCCAATTCATCTCCTAGAATGAGCCAGCTGCAATGTGGCTGGAATATGTGTTGCTTATGTGTTTGGTCTTCTCTGAGAACAGAAGCAGCATATAGAGTTTGCTCTCAAAAGCACTTAAGACACACTAAGTTCCTTCATAAAGAAGTTTCTTAGGAAAACCAAACTGTAATCCTAACTGTAACCCTAACCCTGTCCTAGAAGTGCCTTGCCTATTCGCTTGCTATTCTCTGAGAACTTAAGTAGTGTGTAGAGTTTCTTGTCAAACACAGATAAAAAAGTAAGTTCTTTGATGAAGTAATTCTATGTAAATGTGTAGAGACCTAGACAAAGAAGCTGGAATGTGCATTGCTTATGTGTTTGGTCTTCTCTGAGAACAGTAGCAGCACATAGAGTTTGCTGTCAAAAGCACTTAAGACACACTAAGTTACTTCATAAAGAAGTTTCTTAGGAAAACCTAACCATAACCCTAACCCTAAACCTAAACCTAACCCTATCCCTAACACTATCTCAGAAATGCCTTGCCTATTCGCTTGCTATTCTCTAAGAGCTTAAGCAGTGTGTAGAGTTTCTTGTCAAATGCAGATAAAATAGTAGGTTCTTTGATGAAGTACTTCCATGTAAATGTGTACACATCTAGACAAAGAAGCTATAATGTGCGTTGCTTATGTGTTTGGTCTTCTCTGAGAACAGAAGCGCCATGTAGAGTTTACTGTCAAAAGGACTTAAGACTCATTAAGTTCCTTCAAAAAGAACTTTCTTAGGAAACTCTAATCCTAACACTAACCCTAACCCTAACACTATCCTAGAAGTGCCTTGCCTATTCACTTGCTATTCTCTGAGAGCTTAAGCAATGTGTAAAGTTTCTTGTCAAACTCAGATAAAGAAGTTAGTTCTTTCATGAAGTACTTCCATGTAAATGTGTAGAGACCTAGACAAAGAAGCTGATATGTGCGTTGCTTATGTGTTTGGTCTTCTCTGAGAACAGAAGAACAGAGTTTGCTGTCAAAAGCACTTAAGACACACTAAGTTACTTCATTAAGAAGTTTCTTAGGAAAACCCAAGCCTAACCATAACCCTAACTCTAACCCTAACACTATCCTACAAGTGCCTTGCCTATTCACTTGCTATTGTCTGAGAGCTTAAGCAGTGTGTATAGTTTCTTGTCAAATGAAGATAAAAATGCAAGTTCTTTGATGAAGCACTTCCATGTAAATGTGTACAGACCTAGACAAAGAAGCTGGTATGTGCGTTGCTTATGTGTTTGGTCTTCTCTGAAAACAGAAGCAGAATATAGAGTTTGCTGTCAAAACCACTTAAGAAACACAAAGATACTTCATTAAGAAGTTTCTTAGGAAACCCTAACCCAAAACCCGAACCCTATCCTAGAAGTGCCTTGCCTATTCGCTTGCTATTCTCTGAGAGCTTAAGCAGTGTGTAGAGTTTCTTGTAAAACGCAGATAAAAACGTAAGTTTTTTGATGAAGTACTTCCATGTCAATGTGTACAGATGTAGACAAAGAAGCCACATGTGGTCTTATGGCTGCAGGTTTCCCACCCCTGATTAAGGAAAAGTTGCGGGAATGGATTCAAGGGTGTGTATATGAAACCACATGTTTGATAAACTGTAGACTTATGAGAGATTTAAGGAGTTTTCAATTGTAATTTTCTTATACTGACAAGCTAATTTTAGATCCAAACAGAAATCCTTGTGCACTGCACAATAAGATGCTACTCCACTGTTCCCCAATAGCCATAAATTGCTAAGAATGGTACTTGGCACATAATGTAAATATGTTAGTTAAAACATTAATAATAGGAACATTAAAGACATAATTTTGATTTAATTTTAATTTTTATCCAAGTAGTACGTATGTTGTAGTTTAAGAATGCAAATAAAAGCACAAAATTTACAACAAAGAAAAACAGTCCTGGCCCACTCTTTCCCACCCCAAATTCTTATGTCCAAAGGGCAATCTTTTAGTTGCTTCTGAAAATTTCCTCATATTTGTAAATAGCAGACCACGCCCATATTGATGATATGTTAGTTTCACTATTGTTCATTAACAATTTACTAGAGGAGATGAAGATTTAAGTCTCTTATATTATTCCTCAAACACATTTCCCCTCCTCCCATCTTCTCAATATAGTTTTAACCCATTTTTTTGTAAAGTCCATTAGCGTGTGTTCATTATTAAATGACTTTAAACATTGCTATTTGCTGTTGAGCCAAGTAGTGATTACCTTTCCTGTCTGGAACATTTTTCTCCTGGATTTAATCCCCTCTTTTTGCTCATTTCTTTGGTGTTGGGCCCACCTGGGTTTATTCCCCCTGCCCTCCATCCCTTAGTCCCACATGACTGGTCACACCAGGCTGCCCCCAGCTGGCATCCTGGGGCCCACTTCCCTCCTGTTCTGTATGACACGTCCAGAGGTACGCCAGGCTCTCTTTTATCTTGTTTTGCTCACTCATTTGGAAGCAGCATATCCCTCAGGAGTTCCTTGAGAAAGAATGCCTGGCAGATCCATTTTTAAAAATCTGTGTGGTGGCCATCAGTCCTGTTCACTGAATAGTTCTGGCTCTGTCATCCAGGCAGGGGGTAACTTTACACTTCCTGGCCATGTGAGTGGAAGTGGCATGTCACTTTCCTTACAGAGCACTGAATTGCCAGTGTGACACTTTCCAGAGCATTTTTTCTCTAATATAATATTAGGCAATATTCAGGACGGTGTCTGTCTTGTTATCTTCAGTTATGCAAAAAGGAGACATCTGGCAGAATCCAATCCCTCCACTCCCAAATTCACAAAGGAGTATATATCAATAGGAAAAAATAAGCTTTTGTTTTTATAAGCCACAAAGATTTGGGGGGTGCTTGTCACTACAGCATAACCTAACCTCTCCTGATTGATATATACTGTTTGTATTTTATTCTACTTTTATTATCTATGGATGGTTTAGTTAATGATAGAATCCTTGGTTGGAAACCATTTCTTTCAGAATCGTGAAGCTGGGCTCTGCTGTCTGGCTTCTACCACTGCTAACTAGAAGTGTGATGCCATTCCTCTACTGGTCCTTTTTATGTGACCTGTCCTTTAATCTCCCCTTTTGGAAGTTTTAGGAGCTTTCTTTATTCTCATTATTCTTTAACTTCATAATGGTGTAGCTAGTTGTGGGGTTTTTTTTTTTTTTATAGTATAATCCCTGTGTCGGGCACTTGATGGAGGCTTTGAATCTGGAAACTCATGACCTTCTGGGGATGTCCTCACGTTATTTCTTAGATGGCTCCTCCCCAGTGTTTCCTGTTGACGTAAGTACACATTCGAGTCTTGCAGTTCACAACTGATTCTCTCATCTTTGTGTCTTTCATCTCTATTTTCTATCTCTTTGGGTTTTTGTTCTACTTTCTGGCAGTTTTTTAAAACTTTACCTCCCAAGGATTCTAATACATTCTTTCATTTATGCTTCCACATTTTTAATCCCCAAGAGCTCTTTCTTGTTATCTAGATGTTTCCTTATATAGCATATGGCTCATTTCTTCTGCATGCAATATATTCTTTTTTTTCCTGAAAATACTAATTATATATCTTTCCTTCTGCCCACTGCATTAATTCTGTTTCTCCAAGTTATTTTTTAAAAGCTTTTTATTTTAGAATAGTTTTAGACTTACAGAAAAATTGCAAAGGTTGTACAGAAAGTACCCATATACCCCACATTCAGCTCCTCCCAGATTAATAGCCTACATTAGTATGGCACATTTGTCAAGACTGATTTGCTGGTATTGACAAGTTTTTTTTATTTTTTTGTTTGGAGTTGGTTTTTCATGCTAGAGACTTTCTTCCATTCTGTGGTGACTTTCAGATGACCACCCATATTTAAGAGCCAGGAAAATCTGATATATAAAGTAAATGGATTTTTTAATCTTTAATGAAGATTTTATAGAACACAGTATACTTTTTACATTATAGAAAGTTACAAGGGAACAGATCGATCTGACAGAACTGTAACATCAAACAAGCCAGAATCCAAGACACAAACATTACATGGGACAAAGAGGACCACATAATTCTAGTGAAAGAGACAATCATTTTAGAAAGAGCTGAGATAAACCACACAGCATTCAAAGAAAAACAAACATCCAAAAGAACACACAGCTCTTCCCATTAAGCAGTCTGAGGGGATCTGTGGAAATGGTTTGCTATTCACTTGACCAAGAACACCGCACAAAATCATGCAAATCAAGTGGTTCAAATTTCCATGTTCACTTTAAGAACACACATGGAACTTCCCAGACCATCAAGAGCACGCATATCCAATAGCCACCAAGATCTGAAAGCTGTTACATCACAGAAGCAGTGTCTGCAGTCCATGTGACAGTGGTGGAGCTGGAGGTGTGCCCAGGCCAGACAGTGGGGCTGGACACAGGGTTGGTGGCGCAAGAACGCTGAATTTTTGCTGCACACTCTTAAAAATGCAGAGAACAATGCTGAGCTTAAAAGGGTTTAACTGCAGATTCTCTGGTCATTGAGCTTATCTTGGTGAACCAAGCACTCAAGACAGCTGCCTTGCAGAGCTTGTAGTAGGGCTGAGTCACACAGGAGTTTCCCCTGCCACACTGAGATGGTCCTTACTGAAAAGGAAAGGATTCCTAAACCAGAAGAGGAGGCTGCATGGAAGAAAAAGATATTCCAGAAGAAACTGAAGAAACAAAAAATTAGGGCATGGGACTAAATTCAGCGTAAAATAAATGCAAATAAACATAAAAATACACATATAGCTGGCCAAAAATTGCCAAGCCTTTGAATAAAACCAACACCTTAAAGAAAACTAATGCCCCTGGAAAGAGTTCATAAACCAAATCCTTGGAAATATTGAGGTAAGTGTAATTGTGTCCTCAGAGGAACAAGCAGAGTTGTTTATATGGGCTACTCCCAGTCTCGTCCCAGTCTTCTTCCTGCCCACTCTAATCAAGCTGCTCTCTACACCACTCCACCAAAACTGCTCCATTCAAGCCCATGACGCCCCTGGCAGCAAAGCTGCGGTCACCTGTCCACCTATCCTTTCAGCGGTATCTGCCGACATGCTCCCTCTTTCGTCCCCACACACTCTCCTGGTTTTCCTCTGACCTTCCTGATGTTCCAATTTAGACCCCTGGGCTGGCCGTTCCCCAGGGCTCAGGCCTTGAGCCTCTTCTCTCCTCCATTCCTCCCGCAGATGATCTCCTGGGTGTCTTTAAGGGCCACACCACCTTTATGTTGACAACTCCTGGGTTTACATCTTCAGCCCTGATTGTGCCCCTGTTCATCCAACTGGGTACTTGACATCACCATTGGCCACTTCCTAGATTCCTCAAACTTAACATCTTCTAATCTGCAAGCTCTTAATACAACAAGCAGTTGTGCAGCTCCTGGGCCCGTTGCCCTTCGAGGCACCACACCCTCTTCCTATGTCTCAGAGGACTGATCCTGGCAGGCTGCATTTCCCTGCCTGCCACTCTCAGCCCCTCTCAGGCCCTGCGGGAGGCCCTGGCCTTGGGCGCTGTCTCCACCAGGAGCCTGCAGGGTGGCCACTGCAGTTCCTACGTGTGCAAGGCATCAGGCCGTGACTCGGGTGAGACCCTTCCTCTCTGTCCTTCAGGTCTAAGGCCCCTGGGTTGCCATACCATTCCTTTATCTCTTTTCGGTTCCTTCCATTGCCTCTATTAAAATCACTCTGTTTTAAATATTGTTTTTTTTTAAAAAACAAAACCCTGCAATTGCTCGGGAGTACAAATATCAGAACTACCTTTTGGAATAAAAGATACAGCATCATTTATTTCAGAGGATAAACAGAAAAGTTATAGCCAATTTACTCTTCAGTCTCTTTGGTGGAAAAATTGCAGTTTCCTCATATGATGAGTATATCTGTGGTGGTCATTAAGTCAGAAATAAGGTTGATTTCCTTTAGGGAGTCGAACCCTAGGGGAAATAGGCCCAAAGCACTAGACTTGATCCATTTAAGAAAAGATAAGATGTTCCTGGTTTTTGTTTGCTTTTTTTCCTGTAGTTTCTCCTGAAATGCAAGGCTTTTCTTGACTGGACTGTCTTCCCCCAGAAAGCAGAGCCTGAGACAAGGGTTGCAGCCAAGAAGGTTATTTTGGAACAAGCTCCTGGCAAAGAGGAGTGTGGGATAGGCTGAGTGAACGAAGAAAGGGAAAAAGTCAATATTTGGGGGGGTTGTTTTGGGTTTTGGTTTTTTAAAGTTGGAAGACAGGAGTGGGTGCCACAGGGTGCCAATTCCCTGTTATGTGCTGGTTGCACCCGGACGGGTGCCATGCCAGTGCCAACCCTGTCTATCCACTTGTGTCAGAGAGCCCCTTTGCCCAGAGAGGAAGAGACACACGTGGAGCTGCTGCAGTGCTGTCAGGTTGCACCTGAGCTGCTTGCTCAGGCCACTGCTGGCCTTAAGGTGCCTAAAGAACTTGAGGCATGACACAGGGAGCCCATTGCAAACTTATATGTGCAGGATCAGGCTGAGAGCAAGGCGGAAGTTGTGCTTTCTCAACACTCAAGTGGTTTGTTTTCTCCCAGTTAGACCCTGGCTGGTACACTGCTTTCAACATTATTCCCACCAGTCAGTTCTCAACACAGCGGGCAGAGCAATCCTGGCAAAATGCAAGTCAGAGCATGTCCCTCCTCCATTCAAAATCTCCAGCAGCCACCGCATCATCTGGGTAAGGGCAAGGCTCTCAGGGGGACCCACTAGCCCACAAGCCCTTGCCCCCTACTCACTCCTAACCTCACCACCTGCTCCACTCCCTCTGGTCCACTGCCGTCCAGCTACACAGGCCTCCCTATTCTGTCTTGAACATCCAGGAATGCTCCAACCTCAGGGCCTTTGTATCTGCTATGCCCTCTACCTCTAAAGTTCATGGAAGCTGAGAAATTCTTGTAGTATGTAATACAAAAGTACAAAGATAACCACTTGATATCTGCATGGCTGGCTCACTCATTTCCATCTGATCTTCAAGTCAAAAGTCAGCTTCACAGTGAGGCTTCCCTGGTCATCCTATCTAAAATTCCAGCCTCCTTCCCCAGTTTCAATCCCACTTTCCTGCTTCAATTTTTTCTCTCTAGCATTTATCATGATCCATACCTTTTACTTATTTAACTTGTTTCTGTCTGGTTGCTTCAGCAGACTATAAGCTCAATGAAGGAAGAGATTTTTTATTATTTTGTTCACTTATTTATCTCTATCTCCTTAGGCTCATAGTGGGTACTCAATAAATATTGATTGGATGAGTAAATAAAAGAAACTATAGCCTCATGAAAGAGGAGCTGGCTGCTATGAATAACAGGAGAAATTTTAGTTTAAAAAAACCCTCCAATTTATAAAACTCAATAGATGGCTGAATAACAGAATAATCATGACTAAAAATGAATTATTGGGCTGAAACATTGGTCTGGACATTCTCAAAGTGTTGATATCAAAGAATAAAGACAGGGGAAGTAAGTTGCGGGCAGTAAACTTGAGAGACATGTAAGATAGATTTGGAAGAGCTGAAATTTGTTTAATAGGAGTTTCAAAAGAGGGAAACAGAAAGAATAGATGAGAGAAAACACTCAAAGATATTATTAGGAGTAATTCCACAAAACTGAAGAAAGTTATATAACTACCCACATTGAAAGTGCAAAGCAGATGCAATAACAAAAACAGAAACAAAACAATTTAAAACCGAGCAAAGAATTTGAATAGACATTTCTTTAAAGAATGTATACAAATGACCAATAAATACATGAAAAGATACTCAACATCATTAGTCATTAGGGAAACGCAAATCAAAACCACAATGAGATGTCACATCAGTCTTCACACTAGGATGGCTATGACCAATAAGATAGACCATAAAAAGTGCTGGTGAGGATGTGAAGATATTGGAACCCTCATTTTTTGTTAGTGGGAAGGTAAAGTGGTCTGGAGGCTTTGAAAAGCAGTTAGGCATTTCCTCAAAATGCTAAAAATAGAGTTACCGTATAATTCAGCAATTCCACTCATAAGTATCCACTCAAGAGAAATTAAAAACAGATGTTCACACAGAAACTTGTACATGAATATTTATAACAGCATTATTCATAATAGTCCAAAAGTGGAAACAACACAAACGTCTCAATAAATCTTAGCTATTATTACCTCTGAAAGATGGCCAAGGAAACCAAATATTTAACTTTCCTTCCTTTATAGTAGAGGAAGACAATGGAAGTGATGATTTAGAATGTGTTGAATGAGCCAACTGAATTGCTACATCCACCAAGGAAAAAACATGCCACAAAATTACAGTGTATTAAAACAATTAAAACAATATGGTACACAATAGCCAAGAAGTGGAAGCAACCTCAATATCTATCAACAGAAGAATGGATAAAGAAAATGTGGTATAAACCTACAATGAAATATTTTCAGCCTTAAAAAAGAACAAGCCAGCCATGGTGGCACAAGCCTGGAGTCTAAGCTACTCTGGGGGCTGAGGCAGGAGGATCACTTGAGCTCAGGAGTTCAAGGCTACAGTGAGCTGTGATTGTATCACTGCACAGTAGTCCGGGTGACAGATTGAAACTCTGTCTTTTTCTCTATTTGAAAGGTTAAAGAAAAAATGAAATCCTCTCATATGCTATAACATGGATAAGCCTTGAGGACACTACGCTAAGTGAAATAAGCCAGGTATAAAATGTCAAATATTACATAATTCCACTTATATGAAATATATAAAACAGTCAAACTCTGAGAAACATAAAGTTGAATGGGAGGGGTTAGAAGGAGGGGGAAAACGGTAGTTGTTCAATGGTTATAGAGTTTCAGTTTTCAAGATAAAAATGTTATAGAAATCTGTTGCACAACAGTGTGTACATAGTTAACACTAGTGTACTGTGCACTTAAAAGTGATTAGGATGGTAAATTTTATGTTATGTGTTTTTGACCATTGTGATGGAAAAAAAACCCCACAAACCAATATGGTACAAACCACTTGTCTTAGTCCATTTGGGCTGCTATAATAAAATACCACAAGGTAGGTTGGTCCTAAACAACAGAAATTTATTTCTCACAGTTCTGGAAGCCAGGAAGTCCAAGATCAAGGCACTGGAAGATTCGGTTTCTGATGAGGCCCTAATTCCTGGTTCATCGACAGCACCTTCCTGCTGTGTCCTCATATGGTGGAAGGGGCAAGGCAGCTTTCTGGAGCCTCTTTTATAAGGGCACTAATTCCATTCACAAGGGCTCCATCCTCATGACAGGAGCACCTCTCAGAGGCCCCACCTCCTAATGCCATCAACTTGGTGATTAGATTTTCAACATGAATTTTAGGGGACACAAATATTCAGTCCATAGCACCACCACTTATCTCACAAAGGACTAGAATCTAGCATACAAAGAACTATCAAAACTGAACAGTAAAACACAAACAGTTCAATTAGAAAATGGGTAAAAGACATGAATAGGCATTTCATCAAAAAGGATATACAGATATTCATTTTTATTTGATATCAAATAAGCATATGAAAAAGTTTTAGCATCATTAACCAATCAGAAAATTCTAATTAAAATGACATGAGATATAATTACACACCTATCAGAATGGCCAAAGTAAAAAATTGTGACAACTCCTGGTGAGGATGCAGAGAAACTGGATCACTTATACATTGCTACTGGGAATGCAAAATGATACAACCACTCTAGAAAATAATTTGGCCATGTTTTATAAAACTATCACATGATCCACCAAAAAGGACTCCTAGGCAAGTATCCCAGAAAAATAAACATTGACGTTCACACAAAAATCTATACACAAATGTCCATAGCCCCTTTATTTGTAATAGCCTAAAACTGGCAACTACCCAAATGTCCTTCAGCATGGACATAGCTAAACAAACTATCGTACACCCATCCCACGGAATATTATTTGGCAATAAAAAGGAACAGACTACTGATAAATGCAACCTCCTCCATGAATCTCTAGGGAATTTTGCTAAATGAAAAAAGTTAATCCCAAAAGGTTTCCTATTGTATTTACATCACATTCTAGAAACACAAAATAATAGAAATGGAGAACAGATTAGTGGGTATCAGGACCAGGGCCTGGGGGCTGAGAAAGGAAGGGAACTGAGTGGAGTGTAGCTATTAATATAACAAGGCAACATGAGGGATCCTTGTGGTGAGGGAATAGTCCTATACCCTGACTGTATCAATGTCAATAACCTGGCTGTGATATTGTACTATAGTTTTGCAAGATGCTAACATTGGGGGAAACTGTATATTGATGATATTGATGGTAAAGAGTGCATGAGATATTTCTGCATTATTTCTTATGACTGTATGTGACTCTAGAAATATCTCAATTTAATTTTAAAATCCAATATCATATTGGTATAGGCACAAACAGATTAATGGAATCTGAGACTCAAGTTATAAACCCTATTAGGTTTGTTTCCCCACAAGCAGATCATGAAACAAGGATTTGTGTAATTACATAAAAGTAATTTATTAGTGAATATCCTCAAGAAAAACTGGTAGGAGAGTGGGAAGTTGGGATGAGGAAAGGAAGGAGGGTATAGTGGGTTGAATGGTGGACCCCAAAATGACATGGCCATGTCCTAGTCCCCATGTGTTGGTTAATTTTATGTGTCAACTTAACTGGGCTAAGGAATATATAGCTGGTAAAACAATATGTCTAGTATGTCTATGAGGGTGTCTCCCGAAGAGATTAGCATTCGTATTAATAGACCAAATAAAACAAGTGGCCCTCCCCAATGTGGTAGCATCATCCAATCTGTTGAGGGCCTGAATAGAACAACAAGGTAGACGAAGGGTGAATTTGATTCTGTTTGAACGGGGACATCCATAGTCTTCTGTCCTTGGGCATTGGTGCTCCCAGTTCTTAAATCTTCAGACTAGGACTGAATTACATACACCACAGTGTTCCTGGTTCCCCAACTTGCAGATGGCAGATGATGGGACTTCTCAGCCTCCATAATTATATGCACCTATATATACATATAGGGTATATATATATATATATATGTACACACACACACACATACACACACACACACACATATCCTATTGGTTTTGTTTCTCTGGAGAGCCCTGACTAATACACTCCAGAACCTATGAATGAGGCCTTATTTGGAAAAAGGGTCCTAACAGATGTAATGAAGGATCTCAAGATAAGATTTTCCTGAATTATCCAGGTGGGCCCTAAATCCAATGAGAAATGTCTTTATAGGAGATCAGAGGAGAAACATACAAAGAAAGAGAGGGACATGGGAGGATGAGGTAGAAATCAGAGTGGTGCAGCCACAAGCTGAGGAACGCCGGAGACTGCAGAACCTGGAAGCAGCAAGGAGAGCCGCCTGGAGCCTTCAGTGGGAGTGGGCTCTGCCAACACCTTCATGTGGAGCTTCTCATCTTCAGAACTGTGAGAATCCTTTTCACGTTTTAAGCCACCCAGTTTGTGGCAGTTTGTTACAGCAGCCCTAGGAAGCTAGCACAGATTTTGGTACCAAGAAATGGGATGCTGCTGTAACAAATACCCAAACATGTAGAAGGTGCCTTTGGAATTGGGTAATGAGTAGAAGTTGGAAGAATTTTGAGATGCTTGAGAGAAAATTCCTAGACTTTACTAAAGAGAGTGTTGGTAGAAATGTGAATTTTAAAGGCAATTCTGGGGAGGACACAGAGGGAAGTGAGGAGGATAGTAGAGAACACTTCTATCTTCCTAAAGAATTTATATCTCAAGACGAGCGGAATGTTATTTTAGTAAAAATATGGATGTTAAAGGTGTTTCTGTTGAAGGCTAAGAAGGAAATGAGGAAAGTAGAACTTGTAAGTGATGAAGTTAGATATTTAGATGAGGAGATTTCTAAGTGTTGAAGGTATGGCCTCGTTTCTTCTTGCTGCTTTTAATAAAACGCAGAAGGAAAGAGGTAAATTGAGGAAAGTGCTGTTAAGCAAAAAGAAATGTCACTTGATGATTTGGGAATTTCTTGGCCTATCCAGATTTCAAAGGATGCTAAAATTAGCAAATTGTTTGTTGAAAAGGAGTGCTCTGGATAGAGGGCCAAGGGTATGCCTAGACAACCTTTTGCTGACGAGATTTGTTGTATGACTAATGGATCCCCTCAACCATCTCAGTAGATCCAGGAATAGACACTGGGTTATCCAAGAAAGATCTGTGCAGGGCCCTCTTGTCTAATGGCATGGATCTTTGTGACATACATGGGAGACTCACAAGCTTTTTGAGAATGTTTTATCGGTAGAAACACTGTCAGCTTGGCCTGAAGGAATAGAGACAGGATAAAATAAATGAGGTCTGTCAGATTTACACAATTCTACAGGCAGGGCTGATGGAGCTACTTGGCTATAAACATTGTGCTGCCCTTCAAGAAAAAAGAAGAGTGACTATGAGGGCAAAGTCATGGTCACAGGGGTAGAGAATGAAGGTGCAGCAGCAGAAACCTACCAAGCTGCCATGAGCAAAGAGGCCTATGATGTCATGGGCCCAGAAGATGCAGCTTCAAGCCACAGAAGATTATTTCTCAGGCATCAAAACCACATGAAATTTTCCCTACTGAATTTCTGACTTGCTTGGGATTTGTGACCCCTTTATTCCTTCCATTTTCTCCCTTTTGGAAGGGGAGTGCATATTGTACACGTGTCCCACTATTGTATTTTGGAAATAGATAACTTGTTTTCTAGTCAATAGATGGACAGGAATTTTGCCCCTGTGTGGATCATTCCCAGAGACTCACCTATACCTGATTTAGATTATTTATAAGATGATATTTGGAACTTTTTGAATTAATATTTATGATATTTAGATGAAAGTTGAGGTGTTAGGATGGAATGAATGTATTTTGTACATGAGATAGATGTGAATTTGGGAGGCCAGAGGGTTGAATGGCAGCCCCCAAAAGGACATGTCCACATCCTAATCCCTGAAACCTCTGAATGTGGCCCTGTTTGGAAAAAGGTTGCTTGCAGATGTGACTAAGCTAAGGTTCTTGCTTGAAGAGGCAAGGAAGAATTTTCCCCCAGAGCCTTTGGAGAAAGTGCAGCCCTGTCAACACCTTTATTTTGGGCATCTGGCCTCCAGAAATGTGAGAGAATAAATTTCTACTGTTTCAAGGCACCCATATTGCGATCATTTGTTATGGTAGCCCTGGAAAACTAATACAGAGGCCAAGTAAGAGTGTAAAATCAAGCAAAGTCCCACAGGATATCTGTTCCAGTTATCTGCTGCTGTATAACAATCCCAAGACAGTGGCTTAAGACAGTAAAAATCATTTCTTTTGCTCACACATTTGGGGGCATCTAGGCTTAGCGAGGCATATCTCACTCAGGGGTCTCAGGGGCTGTAAACAGACAGCGGCTGGGGCTGGGCCAGTCTTAAAGGTGTCTTCCGTCATGAGTCCCTAAGGACTCAAATAACTAAAGGCTGAAGCAGATGTGGCCCCTTAACCATGCGGTCCCCCCATGATTTCTCTACATGGCGGCAGCATTCTATTGCAGAAGCTGTCACAAAGATATTCCCAGTTTTGAGGGGAGGAAACATAGACTACACTTCTTGATGGGGGTGTAAAATAATTCACACACAGTACCATTGATTCAGAATTGCAGGGGAGGTGGCGAGTTCACTCCTCAGAGTTTTCTTGCTGTGTGGGGCAAGGAAGCTGCAATATTTGTATCCCAGCAACCATCAATCCTTCATGCTATTAAGTACTGGCCAGGAGAAGATAAATTCTCAAGATAGTTCCAACTCTCCACGAGAGCAGGAGACATGGATCTGGCAGCCTTTGAGGTAGGCCTCTGAGAAACGCAGGTGTGGTCTGTTGGAATGAAAGCACCTAGGGGAGGCCATGTGCACAAGCGTAGGAATGCATATGAGGGAATGTGGGCAGAGCACTGGCATTATAGGCTAAATAATGCTAACTCTGTGCAAATGTAATATGTAGTACTGGTGCCATTTCAGAATATTGGGGAAAGTCATGATTAGGATTATTCAAATAAATGTTATTCTTTTGAAAAAGAATAAATACCTTACCTCTCATCATACAAAAATATAATTTGCAGAGCAAAGAGCTGTAACAACAGCAAACTGATGTGAGAATGGCAGGAAAGCACAAGTGTGGTGAAGAAGGCCTTTCTAAGCAAGACACAGAGGCAATAAAGAAGCACATTGAATCATCACTCCACATAAAATTTGTTTTTTTTATAGCTCTAAATTACTTTTATTTTTTTTATTTTTTATTTTTCTTATTTCAGCATATTATGGGGGTACAAATGTTAAGGTTACGTACGTTGCCCTTGCCCCCCTCTCCCCTCCAGTCAGAGCCTCAAGCCTGACCATCCCCCAGATGGTGCACATCGCACTCATTATGTATGTATATACCCATCCCCTCCTCCCCCCTCCCGTCTGCCCAGCTCCCCATAAATGTTGTTCCTGTGTGTCCACTTAGGTGTTGATCAGCTAATACTCCACATAAAATTTGAAATGAAGGCGTAACAAAAGAACAGAAACAACTGGTCAGAAACTGAGTGAAAATAACTTTCACATATGAAATATGAAAACAATATTCAAAATGCATGGAGTTCCTACAAATCTGTAACAAATAAAATTAACCTATAGAAAAACAGATAAAGGATATGAATTGGCAATTCATAGAAGGTCTATAAATGCCAATAAATGTATAAGAAGTTGCTCAATCTTATGAGTAGCCAGACGCATGAAAAATAAAGCTCAATTTTATAACCATTATAAATTCGCAAAAAAATTTTTAAAAGACTGCTACTATCCATTGTGGACTAGAGCATGGAAACACTTTCAAATATTTTAAATTGGTTGAGCCATTTTGAAGAGCAGTATGGCAGTATTTATAAAAATTAATAACGTGCATAGTATTTTGACTAAAATTTCACTTTAAAGAAACCAGTCAGAAATACCCAGATATATACAGAAATATACGCCTACAGAACATCAACGTTTAGGGTAGCATTGTTTGTAAGGGGGGAAAGGTAGAAATATTGTTAAGTATTCACCATTAGAGAAATGTTTAAATAAAATGGAAGGAAACATACAAACAACAAATTATTTCACGAAAATAGTCTTCAGCCATTAAAAATACGATACACAGTGAAAAAACTGCTAGAAAAACAAATAAGAAAAAGTAAGTTGCAGATCAAATTGCACATGATCATATTGTCCTGGGCCCCAATTATGTTTAAGAAATCCAATCCAATTAAGCGTGTGTGCATGCGTATGCATAGTTTGCACGCGCACATGAAGGAACTAAAAGGTTCTGCACCAAACTGCTCTATGACTTAATAACCGCAAGGTCTTAAACTATGCTTTACACATTGTAAGTGCTATGTAAGAGTTGGCTATTTTTGTGTATAGTTCTTCATTTTTTAATTATAATGCACAACTGGATTTCTTTGTGCTCAAAAGACTGCCAAGGGAAAGGCCATTTACTGTTACTCCCTCCATCCCGAGTCCAGCACGAGGGCTGGAATATCAGGGACAAACGGGAAACGACCCTGGGAGGATCTGGCCACGTGACGCCCACCCGCCAGTCAGTGCGCAAGCGCAAAGAAGCGGGTCCCGGCAGCCGCCCCGCCCCAGCAGAGGCGAAGACGTCACTGAGCCGCGCCGCGCGCTGTTTCTGACGTGCCTGTGGCCCGCCTTCCGGAAGAAATTCCTGGAGATTATGGCGACCACGGCGGAGCAGTGGGTGCTGGTGGAGATGGTACAGGCGCTCTACGAGGTGGGCCCCGCGGCCCAAGAGGCCTGCGACTACTCCCAGCCCTGGGGAGGGTAGGACGGCGCGTGTGGATTTGTGGAGGCCTCGGCCGGGTTGGCTCTGTCACGCCCCACAGCGACTCAGCGTCTCTCGCTGGAAGAGCTTCCGGGAGCTCCCAGTCCCAGCGGCGGAGTGTAAGGAGGCACTGGCGGGGCCTCGGGCTGAGCTCCGCGGTTCCGGGTCCTGTCGGAGCGCAGGAAAGGAACCCGTGCGAGGGGCGCAAGAGATCGAGTGATTTAGGATTTAGGAATAAAAAATAGTTGGTCGTTCTTCCGTATAGGTCCCGTTTTCTGTCGTATAAAGAAACAACTATTTTAGTAAATATGTAAAGAAAAAAGAGTTAACAGTTTTTTAAAAGGCTAGCAATTTCAGATAATATGAAATTACAATGTCAGAGAATGTTCATTTAACAACTGATACTCCCCGCGCCGTCCTGTAGCACTCTCTGCGTCTTCTATTTACAGGGTAAACAGTAGTCACTAACCATATATGGCTGTAATTTTTAATTTAACTTAAATGTGAATTTAAGTAACCACATGTGAATATCTACGCACAGATAAGAAACAGGTAAAAGACCCTGTGGATAGCATACATTCATGTAAAGTGAATTTCACTTTTCTTTTGATAATTTTTTAATTTTCTTTTTTTGAAACTTAATCTTATTGTTTACTGGCAGGCATAATGATGGTGTCTTCCATTGCAGGACATTGAGGAATTTTTTTCTCGAAAAATAGCTAAGAAAGCAATTGTGGCTCTCTCCTGTCCTCATATATTGTTTAAGTAATGTGCAGTGTTAGGTTAATTAAAGCAACTAAGAAGAGCCACTAAAATCGAATGATTTTTTTAAGTGATGTTTTTGGAAGTGAATTGTTTTATATCGTATGTTGTTTGCTCCCTTTTTGAAGACTGTTTGACAGGATAACTTCTCATACTCTGAAATTGTCCAACACTGAGACTTGGGAGAACACCTCCTGTATGTAAGATTTCCTAAGGAGGTAAAGAAGTGGCATTTGTGATTTTTATTAATTCACTAGATAAATAGTTTCTCAACTTTTCTTGGAGTGATTTCTTTGTGGAGCAGGCTGTTTAGTGGCTTGGGTAGATGTTTGCCTCCTAGAATCCAATTATTGAGAAAACTAAAAGGGTATTTACACTTATTCCTAAATGAATTATATTCAGGGGGATCAGAAAATTTTAAAAATCATCTTAAAGAGACTTCTTGACTTAATTCTGCTGTGCTTTGTATATAGAATTAGAGGAGTCTTGTATAGTGTACCCCAAAAAGAAATAACTGTGTGTATATGCAGCGTATGGTTTAAAGTTAGTTATGCATTGACTTGAAGGTTTGCATACAAATTTGTCAGCAGTTTTCCAGTCTCCAAATTCTGATTTGGTTTTTTTAAACTGTGGTGAATCATTATCATTTTCTTTCTTTCTAATATTTGAAAATAATTTGTGTTTATATTTCTAAATGCCTCTTTTAAGTGATTTTTCCAAGGACAACCCATTGGAGTAGAGCACTCTCTGACTAACTGGGGGTTTAGTTGATATCTGCAATCTTCCACGTGTACGACACTAATGTCTGTTTACATAAAACAAAAAAGTCAGCCTAGCCTTTATCCAGAAAACATACAGTTGAAAAGAAGACCTGAGCAAGATAATGGGTCTTTATGCCTATTGAGTGGAAAACGCTACATACTTTGGGAGAACTGTGGTAGAAACAAGACCTTCTGTTCCTTTAAGCATTATAGCATTTTTTTCCTCTGCCATATTCCAAGAAGGATTTAAAGAAGTTTATCAGGGATGCACAGAACTTTAAGAATTGTGGAAACTGGTTTCCATATGACTGTATTAACTCATCCATGGATAGATGGAAGGGATAGAAGGCTTGCTAAACTGTGAAATTTTTTGTTATAGTCATTTCACACAAGTAAAAATTTAAATTACCTAAAGGATCTGATAGTTGATATTGTTTTAGATATTGGGGTTCTGTGTTAGATTTTATTTTTTTTTTTAATTTAATTTTTATTCCTACGGAGGTTTTAAAAGCTTAAAGTATTAGAGGTTTTTCATGTGAAGGAGAAATTGCCTGCTATTAGAAATGGGAAAAGGAATGAGTAGAAATTAAGGGAGCTTTGAAAGTAAATTGTAAGAAGTAATAGGTTAAAGGTCATGGGAGGCACTATATACAGGTGTACTAACTTTTATGTACAGGTTTTGGAAGTGTGTGTTTCGTTTCTTTTATTGTTTTGTTTTTGACTTACTCTTAGGCTCCTGCTTACCATCTTATTTTGGAAGGAATTCTAATACTCTGGATAATCAGACTCCTTTTCTCTAAAACTTACAAATTACAAGAACGATCTGATCTTACGGTCAAGGTAAGAAATTAAATCTCTATTTTATTACTTGGTGTGTCATTACAGTTGCCACATTTTTCCAAAAAAAATTTGCGGTGGCTCAACTGTGTTATGTTAAAATGTTTTCTGTAGTGTGAGGAAATCAAGGGAAATGAAATATCAAGGTAGGCAAAATAAGGGGAAAGCTAGGGGTAAAGTCAATACCCAGGGGAATACCATAGTTTGGCCCTGTATACTTTGCAAGTGGTAAGTAGCCATCTCGTAGATAGATGGTTAGAGGGAAGCATGGACAACTACTGGATTTTGAATGTTCATATGAAGGTTATATGAGTTGCTCAGGAAAAGTACAACTGTTTCTGAAGCCTGAGGGAAAGTTTCTCCTGTGATCTTCTTAAAGGAGATTTGACAATTGAAAGGATCTTACTCAACATCCACTCCATGGTGGCTCATGCCTGTAACCCTAGCAGTCTGGGAGGCCTAAGCGGGAGGATTGCTTGAGCTCAGGAGTTCGAGACCAGCCTGAGCAAGAGCTCAGTCTCTACTATAAATAGAAAAAAATTAGCCAGACAACTAAAAATAGAAAAAATTAGCCAGGCACGGTGGCGCGTGCCTGTAGTCCCAGCTACTCGGGAGGCTGAGGCAGGAGCATTGCTTGAGCCCAGGAGTTGGAGGTCGCTTTGAGCTAGGCTGATGCCACAGCACTCTAGCCCAGGCTACAGAGTGAGACTCCACAAAAAAACACCCACTCCAAATTGAATTTTAATGTGTTGTGTATGACAAGGAAAAAAAATGCTCAGCAGAGAAAAAAAATTTTCATGAATTGGCAAGTTATTGAAAAAAGATCGTTTTGCTTGTTAGGAGGAAATAGGTGAGGGTATGAGTGCACAGAACTCAAGAGCGATTGTGTTTTCATTTTAGCCACAACAGCTAGATGTGGTATTTCTAGCAGTATATTCCTTATGATTTTCTTATTACAAGAAACAATTTAGATATTGCTGAAGTCAATGTGAGGTGACTAGCACTGCACTGTTTTTAGCTCTTTTTCTCCTGTAGGAAAAGGAAGAACTGATTGAAGAGTGGCAACCAGAACCTCTCGTTCCTCCTGTCCCAAAAGACCATCCTGCTCTCAACTATAATATAGTTTCAGGGTAAATCGGTTTTGCTACTTGAAGGACTTACATTTGGTTTCCTATAGGTATATTTGCTACAGTATATGGTGGCTTATATAGTATTCCTTTGTTAACTGAAATAAAACACTTAGAAATTCTTGGGAATAACTAACTACTTTATTTCCCAATAAAAAAAATTCTAGGGATATTATGGCCATTTTTTAAGTCTTCAATTTGAGCATTAACATTTGCTCTTTTTTCCTAAAAAAATCTTTTTTTTTCCGAACTAATGCATGCACATGTTAATTTTTTAAATGGTCAAACACTTAAAATGAAAGGCAGACTCCTGCTTTTCTCCACCTGGTTTGTTTCTGATTTTGGATCTGCTGTAGGTTACCTTGATAACTCTAGATATTAATAGCATGGTTACACTACTATTTCTTGATTTATCAACTATAGGCAATACCCGTTGATCCTCAAAATATGAATTATGGAACTTTAGTTTGCTTGTACCATTTCCCTCCTTATTTCCAAGTCTGATCTATTTTTTATTTTTAGTCCCATTGGTTATCTGTGCTTTATTATAGGTATTTTTGTTAATTAAGTATTTTAGTAATACAGAAAATATCAGACACCTATGTAACCATCCCCAGAATTTATAGGCATTAACATTTTGCTGTCTTTACATCAAATCTATTTTTAAAAAGAAAACATTACACATACAGCTTAAGAAACCCTTTTCTTGGGGCCGCTCTAGTGGCTCACACCTGAAATCCTACACTTTGGGAGATCAAGGTGGGAGGATCACTTGAGGCCAAGTGTTTGAGACCAGCCTGGGCAATAGCAAGATCCTGTCTCTACAAAAAAAACAAGCGGAATCTCTTTCTCATCCATCATTTACTGTTTCCTCCTATACAAGATAACCAATGTCTTGAAGTTAGTGGATGTCTTTCTTTTGCTTATATTTATAGTTTTATTATATATGCCTATTGCCATGAAAATAGTATTTTGTTTAAAAATGTGTGTGGATCTCTTTGGTCTTATAAAAGTTTTATGTGTTCTAAAATCAAACTTGCCAATATTTTATCTTACAGTTTGTTCTTTTGAGGTGTTAAAAAGTCCTTTTCTACCCCAAAGGTCTAACTTAACTGTTTTCCATATGATGGTCAGTTGTCCCAACATTATTAGTTGTATAGTCCAGTTTTTACTTCCTGATTGGAGATTTCCCTTCTGTTGTATACCAAGTTCCCATATAAAGGGTCTGTTTCTGGCTTTTATTTCTATTCTTTTGGTGTATTTGTCTCTCCATGTGCCAGGGCCTGACTCTTATAAATACCACAGCTTTATAATAAACCTTGACTAGAGTGAGTCCTTTCCCCTCCTTGTTGTTAAAATTCTCTAGGCTGTTCTTGGCTCTCTTCTTCACTATCAGTTTAGGTTTAGATGATCAAATTTGACCACAATATCTGTTTTTTTAATTAGATATGTATTGAATTTAAGGATTACTTTGTGGGAGAATTGGTATCTTGCGATTACTAAGTCTCACCACCCATGTACGTGGTATATCACTTGTACGCTTGGGTCTTTTATTTCCTACAGTAAAGTTACATAATTTTTGTTGTAAAGGCACCCTTTTGTTTTCTACTTGTTATTTGGAAGTATTTGTAGATTCACATACAGTTGTGAGAAGTAATACAGAGAGATTCCTTATACCCTTTACCCAATGGTAATGTCTTGTATAACTGTAGTACAATATCACAGCTGGGAGATTGATATTGCATATCCTTTAATAGGTTCATATGTAGGTACCAGAGAGTTTTTGTTTCTTTTCTTTTCTTTTTTTTTTTTTTTTAACCGTTTCTTGTCTTAATGTATTGGCTAGGCCACTTTCTAGTCAGTGTTGAATAGCAGTGGTGACAGTGGCCTTCTTTCCCATACCTTAAAAAGTAACCTATATTGAACTGCAAATATTCCTTTCTCTTTCTAGTTTGCTAAGGGAAATTTGTGGTAGTTTCTTAAATCAGAGTATTAAATTTTATCAAATACTATTTTCTGTATCTATTGAGATAATCACGACTTTTCTCCTCTAATCATTTATTATATTAAATTTTACTGATAGGTTCTTTTAATTAGTTAGACGTATATAATTTAAAATTTTTATAAGAAAAGCTGCTATCTTCCATGCTACCCTTCTCACCCCCCACATTCCTGCTTTCTAGAAGTACTTTCTATTTCTTTAACTTTTTTTCTGATATTTACCTCTTCTTTTTCTAAGGAACTTGCTTATGCCATTATTTCTTGATTTTTTTTCTTTCTCACTTTATATTACAGTTACAGTTACTCATCACTTTATGACTGGGCTATAGTCTAAGAAATGTGTCATTAACTGATTTCATCATAATACGAACATCACAGTGTGTACTTACACAAAACTGGGTGGTAGAGCCTAGTACACTCAGAGGCTATGTGGTGTAGCCTGTTGCTCTTAGGCTACAAAACTGTATATAGCATGTTACTGTGTTGAACACTATAGGCAATTATTAATATAATGCAATGGTAAGTGTTTGTATATCTAAACGTAGAAAAGATACAGTAAAAATATGGTGTTATGATCTTACGGGACCACTGTTGTATGAGAAGCCTGTCATTGACTGAGACATCATTATGTAGCACATGACTGTGTATCCATTAACTGTGGGAGAGAAAGACTTGCTCTCTGAAAACACACCTACACTTGTTCTCCCCAAGCCTGTAGTAGCACCTGTCCTGCCTTTGTGTGGATTTGGAAAATATGCTCTTCCTCCAGCAGGTACAGCACCCTGGTGTGGATCTGGGCTATGGTACAGATCCCTGGGCACCCTCAACAGAACTCAAGCTGCTCAGCTATATGCAAGGGCTTTGCTCATTCCTTCTTTCTAGCAGACTTCAGTTATATCATTATGTGTCCTTAAATTATTTAGTGTTTCCATTTTTATGGCTTCAGTAGTATCATTCAGTTGAGTCAGTGCTATGTGACTGAATATACTTTCTTTCTTGTTCACTTCTGTTTTCCCTGGAGTTAGTCACTTTGTTTTGTTACTTGCTTGGTTCTATACTTCAGTATGTGGTCCATCCTGTTGTCTTCCTCCAGGAGTGCAAATCCCTGTTCAGAACATTCATTAGTTATCTCTTGGGTTCATTTTCTGTTTTCTTCAATGAACTCTGTGTTGTCCTGCTCCAATACTGACTGATTGCTCTGCACAGCTGTGGCGTAGGGTGATCCTGGAGTCTCTCCTCTCGTCATTAGCTTGGGAGCTCCCTTTGTCTCGTGCCCGCATTGGCTATTTCCTCTTTCTTGTTTTACTCCATTATATTAATAGAGTATAGATAGACTCTTGAGCAGGATCTACAGAAGGTGAATTTTTAAAAATCTTACACATCTTAAAATTGTTTTTTATTTTACCTTGTTACACTATACTGATTGTTTTTTCTGTCTTTATTGATGTGCCAGATACCTTCTCAATATCTGGTGATCTTTAGCATCCATTGTTTTTTTTGCCCAATATGCAGAATATTTTCATTGTAATCAAGAGCATGATGTAAATTGTTTGTAAAAACTGAAGAACATTTTATTGATACTGATAAATTGAATGTTAGTCTTCTTCAGTAAATGTAAAACCTGTACATTCAATACTTAGATGACTTGCCCATTTATAAGTTGGGTTTTCTTTTTATCACTAAGTTGTAAAAGTTCTTCATGTATTTTAGGTACTAGTCCCTTATCAAATATGATTTGCAAAATTCTATCCCATTCTGTGGGGTTTTATTTTACATCTTTTTGGTTTGTTATTTTTTTTAATTTTCTTTTTATTTCCACATGTTATTGGGGTACAAATGTTTAGGTTACATATATTGCCCTTGCCCCATCTGAGTCAGAGCTTTAAGCGCTTCCATCCCCAAGACGGTGCACACCGCACCCATTAGGTATGTGTATACCCATCCCCTCCCCACCCCTCCCATCTGCCCGACACCCGGTGAATGTTATTGCTCTATGTGCATTTAAGTGTTGATCAGTTAAAACCAATTTGATGGTGAGCACATGTGGTGATTGTTTTTCCATTCCTGGGATACGTAGTAGAATGGGTTCCAGCTCTATGCAGGATAATACAAGAGCTGCTATATCACCATTGTTTTTTGTGGCTGAGTAGAACTCCGTGGTGTATATATACCACATTTTATTAATCCACTCATGTATTGAGGGGCACTTGGGTTGTTTCCACGTTTTTGCAATTGTGAGTTGTGCTGCTATAAACATTCTAGTGCAGATGTCTTTTTTATACAATGTCTGTTGTTCTTTTGGGTAGATGCCCAGTAATGGGATTGCTGGATCAAATGGTAGTTCTACTTGTAGCTCTTTGAGGTATCTCCATACTACTTTCCATAGAGGTTGTACTACTTTGCAGTCCCACCAGCAGTGAGAGGTGCAGATTCTGTTTCAGTCTTCTACATGTGGCTGTCCAATTTTCCCAACACCATTTATTGAATAAGGATTCTTTTCCCCAGTGTATGTTTTTGTCTGCTTTGTCAAAAATTAGATGGCTATATGAGGATGGATTTATATCTGGATTCTCAGTTCTGTTCCATTGGTCTATGTCTCTGTTCTTGTGCCAATACCAAGCTGTTTTGGTTACTTGTAGTATAGCTTGAAGACTGGTAAATTGATAGCTTCCAATTTGTTCTTTTTGCAGAAGATTGCTTTTGCTACTTGGGGTCTTCTCTATTTCCATATGAGTGTAGAATTATTTTTTCTATATCTGTGAAAAATGATGTTGGTATTTTAATAGGGATTGCATTGGATCTGTAGATCACTTCAGGTAGTATAGACATTTTAACAATGTTAATGCTGCTGATCTTTGAGCATGGTATGGTTTTCCACCTGTTTACGTCCTCTGCTGTTTCCTTCCTCAGTATTTTGTAATTCTCCCTGTAGAGGTCCTTCACATCCTTAGTTAAATATATTCCAAGGTACTTTATTTTCTTTGTTGGTATTATGAAGCATATTGAGTCTTTGATTTCGTTCTCAGTTTGACTCTTGTTGGCGTATAGGAATGCTACTGATTTCTATACATTGATTTTGTAACCTGAGACTTTGCTGAATTTGTTTATCAATTCCAGTAGAGTTCATGGCAGAATCTTTGGGGTTTTCTAGATGTAAGATTGTATTGTCAACAAAGAGCGACAGTTTGACCTCTTCTGCCCCTATTTGGATGCTGTTGATTTCCTTCTCTTGTCTGATTGCTCTGGCTAGGACTTCCAGCACTGTGTTGAATAGAATTGGTGATAGAGGGCAACCTTGTCTGGTTTCAGTTCTCAGTGGGAATGCTTTCAGTTTTTCCCCATTCAGTATGATGTTGCCTGTGGGTTTGTCGTATATGGCTTGTATCATTTTTAGGTAAGTCCTGTCTGTGCCTATTTTGTTAAGCATTCTTATCATAAAAGGGTGTTGAATTTTGTCAAATGTTTCTTCTGCGTCTATTGAGAGGGTCTAATGGTCTTTGTTTTTGCTTCTATTTATGTGTTGAATTACATTTATAGATCAGCATATGTTGAACCATCCCTACAATTCTGGGATGAAGCCCACTTGGTCATGATGGATTATTTTTTTGATAAGCACCTGAATTCGGTTTGCTAGAATTTTTTTTGAGAATTTTTGCATCTATATTCATAAGGGATATTGGTCTGTAGTTTTCTTTTTCTCTTGCTTCCTTTCCTGGTTTTGGTATCAGTGTGATGTTGGCTTCATAAAACATGTTGGTAAGGATTCCTTCCTTCTCGATGTCGTGGAATAATTTCTGCTGGATAGGCACCGGTTCTTCTTCGTAGGTCTGGTAAAATTTGGGTATGAAACCATCTGGTCAAGGACTTTTCCTTTTAGGAATGTTTTTTTATTGCTGTTTCAATTTTGGGACTTAATATTGGTCTGTTTAGGAATTCTGTTTCTTCCTGATTGAGCCTAGGGAGGCTGTGTGTTTCTAATAATTTGTCCATTTCCTCCACATTTTCCACTTTATGTGCATAGAGGTTTTTGTAGTATTCATAGATAATATTTTGTATTTCCGTGGCATCAGTTGTAATTCCTCCTTTTTCATTCGTGGTGGAGCTAATTAGAGTTCTTTCTTTTCTGCTGCTTGTTAATCTTGCCAGAGACATGTCAATTTTATTTTTTTCAAAAACCAACTTTTTGTTTTATTAATCTTCTGTATAGGTTTTTTGTTATCAATTTCATTTAGTTCTGCTCCGATCTTTTTTATTTCTTTTTTTCTGCTGGGTTTGGGGTCGGTTTGCTCGTCCTTTTCCAATTCTTTGAGATGATTCATTTCATTGTTTATTTGTGATCACTCTGTCTTTTGGACGTAGGCATTTATGGATATAAATTTTCCTCTCAGGACTGCTTTAGCTGTGTCCCACAGATTTTTGATAACTTGTGTCTCCTTTGTCATTTAATTCAGAGAATCTTTTGATTTCCATCTTGATTTCCTCCTTAATGAAATAATTGTTCATCAGAAGGTTGTTTAGTTTCCATCACTTTGTGCAGAGGTGAAAGTTTCTGTTGGAGTTAATTTCTAATTTTATTCCACCATGGTCTGAGAAGATGCATGGCATAATTTCTATTTTTTTTTAATTTTTTGAGACACGTTTGTGTCCTATCATATGATCAATCTTAGAGAATGTCCCATGAGGTGATGAGGAAAACATATATTTAGTGGTTTTTGGGTAAAATGTTATGTATATGTCAGTCAAGCCCATTTGTTCTAGAGTTCCTTTTAAGTGCATTGTTTCTTTGTTAATTTTCTGTTTGGAGGATCTGTCCTGTTCTGTCAGCAGGGTGATGAAGTCTCTGACTATTATGGTGTTGCTGTTTATCATTTTGTTTAGATCAAGTAGCATTGCTTTTTGAATCTGGGTATACCTGAGTTAGGTGCATAAATATTAAGAATTATTATGTCTTGTTGAATTGTACCCTTCACCATTATATAGTGACCCTCTTTGTCTTTCGTTACTTTTGTTGATTTAAGACTGTTATCTGAAATCAGGACTGCCATGCCAGCTTTCTTTTGGCTTCTGTTTGCTTGAAATATTGTTTTCCACCCCTGCACCTTGAGTCTGAATGCATCCTTGTGGGTTATATGTGTTTCCTGAAGACAACAGATACTTGGCTTATGTATTTTTATCCATTCAGCCAGCCTATGTTACTTTAGTGGGCAGTTCAAGCCATTCACATTTAGTGAGAGAATTGGTAAGTAGGGCAGATTTCTGTTTATCCTGTTGTGTTGAACTTTGTTGCTTTGTTTTCTCTCTTGAGCCATTGTGGTATCTGGCCTTTGACCTTTAGCTTTTAGATGATTTTACATTTGTAAGTATTTATTGTGCTGATCCATGTGTAACTCTGTTTTGAGTACTTCCTGGAGGGCAGGTCTTGTCTTAATGAATTTCTTCAGTCTTTGTTTATCTGTGAAGGTCTTTGTTTCTCTTTCGTATACAAAATTTAGTTTTGCGGGGTACAAGATTTTAGGCTGTGCATTATTCTGTTTGAGAAGAGTGAAAATGAGGCCCCAGTCTTTTCTTGCTTGTAAGGTTTCATTTGAGAAGTCTGCCATTATTCAGATGGGTTTTCCTTTATAAGTTAACTGCTTCTTTCTCCTTACAGCTCGTAGGAGTGCCTCTTTGGTGGTTATTTCGGTCAGTCTAATGACTGTGTGTCATGGTGTCTTCCTGTTTGCAGTGAATCTCCCAAGACTCCTTTGAGCTTCTTATACCTGGATATCTAGATTTTTAGCAAGACCTGGGAAAGTTTCCTCTATTATATCCTCAAATAGCTTATCCTTCACTTGTATATTTTCTTCTTCACCCTCAGCAGTGCGTATGAGGCTCACGTTAGGCTTCTTCATGTAATCCCACATTTCTTGTAGGCTTTCCTTTTTTCTCTTATTTCTCTGCTCTATGTGAGTGACTTATTTAATTGAATGGTGTTATCTTCAATCCCTGAGATTATTTCTTCTGTTTGATCTGCCCTGTTCTTGAAGGTTTCCACTCTGTTTTGCAATTCCTTGAATAAATTCTTCATTTCTATGAGTTTGGTTTGATTTTTTTTTTAATATTTCTTTAGTGAATTTTTCTTCCAAGTCGTGGATTTTTTGTGGTTTCTTTGTGTTGGTTATCCTTTTTTTTCTTGCATGTCATCGAGTTTTGTTATAATCCCTGTTCGAAATTCTTCTGTCGTTTTAGTGTTCTGAATTTGGCTAATGTCCATTGCTAGAGAGCTGGCGTAGCGCTTTGGGGGTGTGATTTCCATTTGATTCTTCATACTTCCAAAGTTCTTTTGCTGATTCCTTCCCATCTGCATCAGCTGTTGCTTCTTACCTTTAGATTTTCATTTGGATAATGACACACCCTGTTTAGTCTCTGAGCCAGTACGTGGTGTTTGTGGGTGAGATTGGACCATACCCTTTATGATGAGTCATTAGGTGCAGTAAAAGGGTGTGCCGAATGACCTCCCTGTCAGTAGGTGGCGCTTGCTGGGAGGAGCAGGCTGCAGTGTTGTTTTTCAGTCCTGTAACCAGCTCTTGTTCCTCTGGAGAGGCACTCTAGTGCCTCAGGTGGTGGGTGCTGCCCTGGGACTTCCAGGTGTGTCCTTATTCACCACCTCAGTGGGAACAAGTGAGGGAGTGAGGCCTGGGTGGACCTGGGTTGGGTGAGCCTGCCTTTAGGGTCCACAAATGCTGTTAGCAGAGGTCAAAGGTCTGTTCTGTGCTTCTGGGCAAAGCTGTCAGGGAGGTGCTGAAATGGCCCCACTCAGCTGAAAATTCTGCGGGGCTGGGGCTGTCTGAGACCTGCAGTCTGGAGCAGGTCTCTGGGCTGATGTTGGCAGGTTTCTCCAACCACTCAGGAGACCATCAGCAGTCTGAGATCCAAGGGAGGGGAAATTTAACTGCTCCACCTACACTTGTCGCTGATCTCCAAGCCTCTTGGGGGCCTTTCTCCTTCCAGTTCTCCTCTGCAACTTCTTCCTGTGGAATCTCCTGTCGTTTCAGGCACCCTTCCTTCCGACCCTAGTCTGATCCATGTTTGTTTGCCTCTTTATTTTTTTTCCTTTCTTCTAAAATCTGTCTTTCTTGCAGAGACACTGTGGCTGGCGGTTTTTCTCGTCCACCATCTTGCCCCCCCCCAGGAAAAAACCTATTTTACATCTTTTAGTAATCTGTGAAATTTAAAAGTTTTTCATTTTAATGAATTCCAGTTTATCTGTTTTTCCCTTTTGTTGCTTGTGCTTTTGTGTCATATCTAAATATCTTTACCCAATGTTATGAAGATTTACTCCTTTGTTTCTTTCTAAGAATTTATAGTTTTTGCCTTTACATTTAGGTCTGTGATTCATTTTGAGTTAATTTTTGTAAATGGTGTGAGGGAGAGGTCTGACTTCATCTTTTTTGCAAATGGATATCCAGTTGTCCTAGTACCATTTGTTGAAAAAAAACATTCTTTCCCTATTGAATTATCTTGTTGAAAATGAGTTCATAAATGTAAGGATTGTCTGTTTTCAAGAATGAGACAATTAGAATGCTAATTGGAAGCCTTGTGTAAATGAGCTGGGGTTTTCCCCCCAGTTTTATTGAGGTATAATTGACAAATATTGATTGGTTAATCAAGTTAATTAATACATTCCTCACCACACTTAACACTCCATGTTACCATGGAGTGGTTGGTAGGGATAGGCTGAGCTTCTTGACTGGTGGGCTTCATGCTAGGATAATCAGACAGAGACCTGTTTATCTGGGGGGACTCCAAGCTAGTATTTATAGTTTATATTCTCTTGGCTTTCAGTTTCCCAAGAGAGGAATACTTTAGTGTGCTACTTTGGTGGCAGAAAGCTGGTTTCTAGCATCTGGGAGCTAACTGGGAGGCAGGATGCTCGGAGTCTCACTACTCATTATGTAACTCACACTTAATTTTCATCTTCAGAGTGTCAGTTTTGTCCTACTTGTCCTTTGGAGTTTTAATTTACATCCAGCCTTTCCGGAGAACACTTCTCTAGCCTTTCTTCAAGCTGTGAGAGGAGATTTGAGGGAATGACTGACTGCGTCTTGTGCAGGTACCCAGCCAGTTCTCCTGTTGTCAGCCCTTCCCATTCTTGCATGTTTAAAAGAAGCTGGTGCCCCAGTTTTGAAACATTTTTCTGGAGGTGCTGCTAGGTGTTTACTCCCAGCCTAGGCTCAGCTTTCTCTCTAATCCTCTTTGACTCATCAAATACAACTTGTCCATTTGTTTTCCATTTTCCAACATTTTGTCATATCTTTTTCTTCTGTTCTGGGTAAGTTTAGACCTTTAAACTTTGTAGGCATTTCTTTGTGTTTTCAGAAGAGAGCAGAGGTTGAAGTGATTTTCAACGTTAGCTGATATTAAGTGGTATGAAGAAACAGCAAAGCAGGGTAAATAGTTGGGATTGTTATATGTGTTTCTTGTTCAGTTCTTTTGGCTGCTGCCTATCCCTCTGTTGTGTACAGCCAGCATGTTTTACCTAGCCATTTTTCTTGTGATGGATACCTAAGCCACCCCCATTTCCTACTGTTGCAAAGAATCCTGTGGTTAATGTTCCCTTGTGGACCTATGCTTGAGTTTCTCTGGGGTATAGAACCAAGAATGGGTACTGATACATGCCTACCTAATCTTCCTGTAGGACTTCTCTATATCATCTATGCTCCTCTGAGTTAGTATAGGGTTTCCAGTTCTCCCACATCCCTGTTTAGTATAGTAACATTTATTTTGCATTTCTCTTAGCATCATTTCACCTACTTATTAGTTGCTGGGGTTTTCTGCTTCTGTGAATGTGTCTGCATATCTTTTACCTGTTTTTCTACTAGATTCTCAGCCTTTCTTTTGATTAGCAAGGGTTTTGGATACCTTGTAGATTTCAATCCTTAGTCAACTTTTCATTTCATATTCTATTACATTAATTATAAGACTGCATTCACCAACTCCCAGGCTGCAGCCCGGATACTGGTCCCTGGCCTGTTAGTAAATGGGCTGCGCATCACTGCCTGAGCTCTGCCTTCCCGCCTCGTCCCTCTCCTCCTCAAGTCTGTGGAAAAATTGTCTTCCATGAAACCAGTCCCTGGTGCCAAAAAATTTGGGCACCACTTCCCAATACACATTTTTTCCTAGTTTAAGATGTCTGAAGTGGGAGTGAATCTTACAGCTGCTGAGAATCATTGATGGGCCGTTGTCAGCCAGGCGAGGGGCTTTGTGATGTGGTTGTTGTTGCCTGTGTACTGAACTTGGTTGTGGTTAGGCTTACTGTCAGCTCTCTGGTTGGGGTATGTGCACTGCTCGTTAGTGAGGCAGCTAACAATGGAGAAATGACCAGACCCACTGAGCAGGTGAACACAGGCTGCTATGACAAGGCTTTGAAGATCTTTTTGTCTGATTCCTGTTGCCTTTGGATAGTAGCAGCTTACTTTCTAGAAATGTGGTTTGACTGGGGAAAGACAAAATTGCAAGATTAGTCCAATAGGAAAGTTCCAGTGACAGTAACATGTCAGGTCATCTCAGAGGTGATAGTGGAGCATCCTTTTAAGCAATGCCAAGATACTCCTGAAAGCAGGGAGGAAAATATAGAATGAATACCCATGATGCTGATGACTTAACAGAGGAGAGGGACAAAACTCAGGTACAGAGATTTTAGGAATATCTTGGTAGATTTATCTTGTTATTAATATATTTTCCTTTTCCTAAGTACACAGGTAGTATGACAAAAATCTGTCTAAGAATGCCTAATAGACCCTTTCATTAAACACAAACTAAAAAATTCTACATGATGGACAAACATGGTTACATTTTAATAAGAAGTGTTTTTCTTTGTTAGTGATAGATAAAATATAATTGTTGACATCTTCAAGTCAATGAAATGCAATCAGTCTCTTCTCTATCACCCACCCCATTAACTTTGTCTTTGGTATCTTTCATTAAGCCAAATTTCTTAATTTTGACTTGATCAAATGTATCCATTTTGGCCTTATGATTTATGTGTTTGGAGACTTGTTTAACAAATCATTTCCTATCCCAAGGTCACAAAGATATACTTCTATATTTTCTTCTGTTATCTTTTCTAAAATATCTTTAAAGTTTTTGATATGTCTGGAATTCACCTTTGTACATGGCTGTTCCACTTTACTCATTGAGAAAAATTTATGTATAACCTAGTAGTTTAATGAGACAACTGCTATCCTTTTCCAGGTATTTATGTATACACAGTTCTCTTGTGTTCTGGATTCTTTCATTGTATTCGTCTACCTGCACCAGTAGTAGTAAACCTGTTGTTAACAGGGATCTATGATATTTGCTTCTTTCTTATAAAGCACCCTCCTCCCTGTTTCTAAATTCAGTTAGCCGTTCATGAACTTTTATCCTTCCATGTAATTATTGAAGTTTGTAGAGCTCCTTTAGAAATCCTAAAGAAATTTTTAATTGTGATTGCATGCACTTTATAGTTTATTTTGGCACAATGTAATATCTTTAAAATGTTAAACCATCCCTTCAAATGAATATTGTAACATCTTATTCATTTATTCCTGTCTTTATATTTTTTAATATTATAAATATTTTGTATTTTATTACCTTTATTGCTACTAATTCTGATAGTTTGTTGATTCTGTTGAGTTTTTTTTAATGTAAAATGATCATAGCACTGCAGATAATAATGTGATGCGTCTCAGCCATGTGTATGTGCATTTTTTTGTATATTTATATTTTTGGCCTTATAGTACCAGTGTGGCCTTTAGTATAATAAATTGCTGAACAGTAAAAAGATACCAAGCATCCTTGTTTTAAGAATGCCTCCATTGTTTCCCACTTAATATCTGTAAGTTTTAAATGTTATAGTCTTATCAATTTGAGATCATTCCCCTCTGATCCTAGTTTTCTAAGAGTTTTAATTTATAAACAGATGTTGAACTTTATCAAATGTCATTTCTGCATCTATTAAGATCATCACATGAATTTTCTTTATTTCATTAAGTATGTTGTATTTTCTGAAATTAAATCATGCTTTGTTATTAAACTTCTATATCTGTTAGGTTTATTCTGTTCTTTTTCTAAGTTGAACATTTAATTTATACATTTTTCATCTTTTCTAGTAGTGACTCAACATCTTTTTTCCAAAAACTCTTTAAGAGTGCAATTCAGAATTCAGAGTTTATTAGATTTTAAAAGGTAATGACGTATATATTCCTTATTACAGAATTGCTCTCATGATCTCTGGGGCAGCATCCCATATGGATATTTCATTCAGTGGGATAGATAAAAGCAATAAGCAGTTTCATATCAGTTTAGGACAGGTTTTCCTGTCAAATTAATTTGTTGCAGACTTTAAAAATTGTGCTTAAGGGGTAATGAACTTTTGTATCTGGCTTTAAATTTCCTTCTAAGTACTGTTCTAGTTATAGCCTATACTTTTAATATGTGTTATTCAGATCTAAATATTTCTAATTTTTATTTTGACTTTTTTCTTTGACCAAAGCATAATGTTTTCTTTGAGCTTTATTCTCAGTGATTTAAAATTTATTTCCAGGTGGTCAGAAAACATATTCTGGATGATACCTTTTATGAATGATGCTAGTACTGTTTTGAGACTTGCTTTATGTCTCACTTTATTGTAAATTTTTACAAATATTTCATGGATTTATCACAAAAATGTATTGCCTGGGCTAGCGTGCCATGGCATCAGCCTAGCTCACAGCAACCTCACACTCCTGGGCTCAAGCGATCCTCCTGCCTCAGCCTCCCGAGTAGCTGGGATTACAGGCATGTGCCACCATGCCCGGCTAGTTTTTTCTATATATTTTTAGTTGGCCAATTAATTTCTTGCTATTTTTAGTAGAGACGATGTCTCACTCTTGCTCAGGCTGGTTTTGAACTCCTGACCTTGAGCGATCCACCCGCCTTGGCCTCCCAGAGTGCTAGGATTACAGGCGTGAGCCACCGCGCCCGGCCCAGAGTATCCTTTTTTAAAAAAATTTTTTAATAACTTTTTTCTTTTGGCAACCTAGATTCAACTAGCCCTGAATATACACTCCCCAGAATTTTATTTTCAGTGTTCTAAAAGTTCATAATTATGTGTTTTGGTTTGAAGTCTTTTGTTATTCATTGTGCTGGATGTTTGTTACATCCCTTCATTTTGAAGTTCTTTAACTGAGAAATTCTCTTATTATTTCTTTGATGTATTCCTCTTCTCCATTTTCTTTGTTCTTTCCTTCTGGAAATCATTTGATAGTCACATTTGAAATGTCCAAGTATTCATTCATGTTCTCTTTTCCTTTCTTTTGCAT
Organism: Lepilemur septentrionalis; assembly: GCA_963573855.1. NCBI lineage: Eukaryota > Metazoa > Chordata > Mammalia > Primates > Lepilemuridae > Lepilemur > Lepilemur septentrionalis. Next base: position 42,690 of record CAUYMX010013610.1, on the reverse strand, counting down.
CCTGTTCTTATTTTATGGATGCACTATCATCTTAAATCTCTCTGAGGATAGTAGAGATATGTTTATATTTCTTCTGTTCTTTGAAATAACTATTTCATTTGAGATTGTTTTTGCCCTTGTTTACTTATTTTGGTCTCTTTCTTTCAAGTTGCAATCTTTCTGTTCTCAAATGCCTGGTGATCCATGGTTGTTTGCTGATATTTAAGAATGTAGCAATAAAAACCTGATTGGAAGCTCTGTGTATGGGGCCAGGGCTAGGCAACTGGTGGCGTTCCTTTAGGATGACTGGAGGGGAGCTGACTGCTGTGCTGCAGAGTCCCAGAATGCCAAGGTCTTTTCTCTGAGGTGGTCCAGTTTCCTTAGAGAAGAACCGTCTGATTTTTGCCTAATAGGTAGACACCTGGCTGCTGTGAATTGTGCACAAGGGGGTGAACTGACGGTTTGACATGCAGTCTTCCAGTTAAACTCCCTCTTTTCAGCCCCACATCTCACTCCCACCCTTCACCATACCTGGCATTGTCAAGACCCAGGCTGCTCCAGGCTTCTGCAGAGAAAGATCGACTCCTTCCTCAGTGGCATCGCCTCCGTGCATACTCCAGGCTATGGCTCCCTCCACCATACTTCATTAGTCACCATCCCTCCATTTACTTCCTATCTTCCAGAAATTGGTTGAAATTTCTCTTTTGCTGATGGACCTGCTCCCATTTTCTTCATCATTGTGTTTTTATACCCCTTTTTATTCCTTTATGATCATTTTAGCAGAGTCTCAGGAGGGAGTGGAGAGAAACATGTGGTAAGTCTGTCATCTTGACCTGGAAATCTACTTAGTCTACTTTTAACTGTTTTTTCATTTTTCTGATAATTATCTTCATATCTCTCATATGCAGATTTTTCTATTTATCAACTTATTTATCAATTTGTCATAATCTGTTGACTTCCTGCTATTTATACTACCCAAATGCCCTCTTCCCATGCCCCAATACAGCCATGTCACTAATTATATATCCTCCATTCCTTACCTTTGTACTTTTAAGTAATAGATTTGTACTTTCTCTTTCTATCTCTTAACTTCTGCCATCTGTACTTTTATATTAACAAGGTTAATAATAGTTACATTCTGTTCTGTAGCCATAATTGAGTCATCCATACTTTGCCAATAAGTCATTCTAAAAGTTTAACATCAATAAAGTGTTCACACTATGATGATGATGTAAATATTGTTCCACAAAGGTCCAATTAGTGTACTAGGATTACATTTCTTTTCTTACACAGTTTTTTTCCTTCAGTTTCTAATTGTCTTTTTTCTTTGCATTGTCTGACTTTATCACCTTCTTAAGTTATTCCAAATTCTCAAGGAAAGTATAAAATCATTTGAATCCCCTTTTTTCCCAGATACCTTCTTCCTGGAGCCCTCCGTCTTCCTGTTCCAATTTGGACTGATTGCTCTCTAGGCCTGCGGCACAGCTATCATCCTGGGACGTCCCTTCATTACTCTTCTGGGTGGACCCAATCTTTCTTAGACCCCATATCTTTCTCTTTCTTAGTGTACTCCCTTGTAGTGGACATTGTGGTTGTTCTGCAACATCCATGCCACTCCTCCCCCATTGTATAAAAACTAAGAGATTTGAATAGGATCGACCCCACCACCAGCTCTAGGTATAGGCCTTTATTGGTATAAACTGCTCTGAGTAATTTCACCCCCTTAGCCACAGTGATGATTGGTTCAGGGATGATCCAATCACAGTGAGGCTTAGGACTTTTGTTCAGCTTTTGAGGGAAGAGGTGGCTTGTCTTCCCTTGGATATGAACAAAGAAGCATGTAGCCTGGTTGCTGCTGTTAGCCATCTCGTGAATATGTGGAAGGCCTACCTGAGGATGGAGCTGACAGATGGAGGAGGCAGAGCCAAGAGAATCACAGAGAAATGGAACCATATTCCTGATCATACTGTGCTTGAAGTCTCCCCGCCTATGGACTCCTCAGTTAAGTGAGCCAATAAATTGCATTTACTATTTCAGCCAGTTTAAGTTGCGTTTTCTATTGCTTGCACCCCAAAGCATTCCAATTTATGTTTTTGGTTGTCTCCTTTGGAAAGGGGATGAGTATGTTTGGTTATATGAGGTATATTTGCACTATATTAGGTGAAAGCATTTTTTTTAAGCATTAAGTAGGAGAGGAAGGGTGTATGTGGATGTTGGACAACCAAAGGAGTGAACTATAGTGCTCCCTAGCATCTAAATTCCCATGCTGTTTTGGGAGATTACCCCCTAGTGGGAGTCTTGGTGGGAGGTAGAGCCCCACTTCCTACTATGGAAACTAAAGGTGGTCAGATACTTCCTTTCCCTGCTGAATACTCTGTTCATGGCTTGAATCTGGAGCCAGCAACACAAAGAAGGCAGGAATATACAAAATTAACAGAAGGATGACAGATTAGGAGAATGTATGTATGATGTGCAAAACTGACAAAAGATTAATAAATAGAAAAGGAAGATAGTAAACGCAATAGGAAGATAGGCATAGGATATGAAGAGTAACTTACAGAAGGGGAACCCGGAATATATTAAGAGATTTTTCAACTCTGCTAATAATTAGAGACATGAAAATTAAATAACAGTGAAAAATCATGACAGCAGTGGTAACATAGAAAGTCAGATATCAAGTGCCGATGAGGATGTGAGAAAAAGGACAACCGTGAATGGGAGTGTAAACTGTTGCAGGCATTCCAGAGAGTAGTTTGGCCAAGTACCTCATGAAAGTAAGTGTCTATACCCTACAACCCAGTGATCCTACTCCGGGGTTGTATGCTAGAAAAATTCTCACACAGGTCCTAAGGAAATACAGTTCAGATTGTTCATTGCAGTGTTATTCATGATAGTGAGGAATTGCAAGCAACGCAGGTATTCATCACTGGGACTGGATAAGCAAACCGTCATATATTCATAGGATGGAAAACTGTAAAACAATTAAAAGTAATAAGATAGATTTATACATAGCCATATGGATAGGTCTCTAAAACCTAGTGATGACTAAAAATGTAAGAAACAGAATGAGATTTATAGCATAATACTATTTATGTAAATAACATTGTATATTTTCATGGATATGCGTATTCCTAAATAAACATGAAAGATGGATTGAAAGGTACACACATTAATTATACTACAGAGGCTCAGTAAAACGGGGAAGAGAATGGGAGTGCGGATAGGGACTGATGTGGGAAAATAATAATAAAGTAAAAGAGCAGACTTAAGTGGACTGGTGATAATAATGTACCATGAATTGAAGATTATGATTAACTCAACCCTGAGGTCCACAACAAATAAACCAAAATAACAGACGTGAGGGTGTTTAGAGTGCTCCTTTGCAGTGGCATGTGATAATAGGGCAAGATCCACTGGTAGGGGTAGTGGGGATAGCAATACCAGGAGCAGCCTTCTAACAAGGCTTTTCCTATGGTGGAACCTTAGCTGTGGTTCTTCCTGCCTGGGCTTTCTAGTTACTGCCCCATTTTCTCAGGCTGATTCTCCAGAGTTCCGTGAACTACCCGATAACTTCACAATAAATCCTTTTTCTGCTTAACTAGAGTCCACTTCTGTTACTTGCATCCAAGAATCCTAACTGATACATCATGCATTTTGTTGGAGAACACCCTGAAGTAACTTCTTGAGAAAGGTAAATTTTGGGGTCTTTGCATGTCTAAAAATGTAGTTATTTTACCTTCATATTTCAATGATAGTTTGGCTTTAGAATTCTATGTTAGAAACAATTTTTCCTCTGAATTTTCAGGGTATTGCTTTTAGCATGTAGTGTTGCTGCTTAGAAGTCAGATATTAATATTATTCTCATTTCTTTGCTGGCAACCTGCTTACCCTACCGCTAGAAGCTTACATTTTTTTCCTTCATACTTAGTGTTTTGAAATGTCACAATGATGTGCCCAGAAGTGTGTTTTCCCCTCATCTGTTTTGCTGGGTACCTGGTGGGTAGGCCCTTTCAATTTTATGACTTATTTCTCTAGTCTGAGAAATCACTGTTTTATTTCTTTGCAAATTTTCTCTGTTATTCCTAGGACTCCTATTAATTGGATGTTGGATCTCGTGGATGGTTGGGTTGTCTTTGTCTCTTTATTTTCTCACATATTTTCCATGACTTTGGATATTTTTTTTTTTGAGACAGAGTCTCACTCTGTTGCCCGGGCTATAGTGAGTGCCGTGGCATCAGCCTAGCTCACAGCAACCTCAAACTCCTGGGCTCAAGCAATCCTTCTGCCTCAGCCTCCTAAGTAGCTGGGACTACAGGCATGTGCCACCATGCCCGGCTAATTTCTTCTATATATTTTTAGTTGTCCAATTAATTTCTTTCTATTTTTAGTAGAGACAGGGTCTTGCCCTTGTTCAGGCTGGTTTCGAACTCCTGACCTTGAGCCATCCACCCGCCTCGGCCTCCCAGAGTGCTAGGATTACAGGTGTGAGCCGCCGTGCCTGGCCGATGTCTTTGGTTTTTTATTCTACATTCCGGGACATTTTCTTGACTTTATCTTCTATTGGACTCTTTTATTTTGGTAGTCATTTTTAATTTCTAAACATTCTTTCTTATTCTCCAAAGGCGCCTTTTTCATAGCATCCTTTTCTTCTTTTCTTTTATGGATGCAATATCTTCTATGTATGTGTGCTTAATAGAACTTAACTTTACTGGAGTCTTGTGGATAACAGAAGACAATTATCAGTCCGGAAAGGAAAATTTTCAGTGGATACCAGACATTATCTCTCCAAGAGAATGTCACTCATGCCTCTCTGAGGGAGGCTGTCTATTGGCTGTCCCTCTCCATAGCCCCCCACTCTGATACCACGTGTGGGAAAGATTATCTTCTACGAACTGTATGGTTTTGACCACATGTTCCCTACCTGCATTCCAGATCTCCCGCTCTCACCTTGGCATCACAGAGTGGAAGTCATTTTTCCATTCCCCACTCCCAGGCCAACTGCATTCCCTGCTCCAGCATAACACTCCCACATCCATTTTCTTTCTAGGGTGTTCTAACACCTGCCCCACAGTGGTGACCTCAGCCCCAAGGCCCAGAAGAGGCCATCACAAAAGTCAGCAACTGTATGTCACAGAGTGGATTGTTTTTAAGGTTAAATAACAATATTTGTAGTGGGACCAACAATGCTGTTTCATTCATTTTTACAGTGTTTCCTCCAACAGGAGTCAAAAGCAATTAAAGCCTGCATGTCTCCTGATGTGGTCCCAACGGAATATCTTCTGTAAGCAAAGGCCTGGGAAAAAATGTGTACACACGTCTCTAAAGAACAAATAATAATTTTCAATGACAGTCTAGTCCAAACCTATGTTTAGAATAAAAAAATTAACTCAGTGGAAGCATAATATTGTTAAAGTACACCCGGATTATGTCACTACACAGAACATTTATGATTTTAATCACAGTGGATGATATTTGCTGCATGCTTACTCTGAGTGCTTACACTTGAGTTACCTTTGTTTCATAAAGAAGGAAAGTAAGGCTCTAAGGTGTCATTCAACCAGAGTTACAGAGCTAATAAATGGAAGACAGGAAATTGCACCAGGACTGTCTAACCACAGTCAACCCATGTAACTGCTACACACAGCTGTCCTGGTTTCCACCAGCCACATTCAGGTTAAGAGTGATAGCACAATTTTCTCTAAGATCAGTGGGTGGATACCTGAGATACCTAAGTCTAAGTAAAGAGCCTATTCTGGTAAGTCTACTTCCAAGGTTTAGTTGATGTCCTTTGCTCTGGAGACAGAAAACTATTATCAGCCTTTTTTTCTTTTTTTTTTTGAGACAGGGTCTCACTCTGTCACCTGGACTAGAGTGCAGTTGTGTCATTGTAGCTCACTGAAACCTCCAGCTCCTGGGCTCAAGCGATCCTTCCGCCTCAGCCTCCCGAGTAGCTGGGACTACAGGTATGTGCCACCATGCCCGGCTAATTCTTATAGAGATGGGGTCTCACCCTTGCTCAGGCTGGTCTCAAACTCCTGGCCTCAAGCAGTCCTCCCCCCTCAGCCTCTCAAAGTGCTAGGCTTACAGGCATAAGCCACCACGCCTGGCCTATCCGCTTTCATTTTTAAGATATTTTTTTCATAGAAACCATAACACGTTATTTTTTGTTATTTTTATCAAAGGAATACATACACATAGTTAGAAAATAAAATGCTGCTAAAGGACACCTAATAAAACCCTGCAATATCCTGCCCCACTCCTTCCCACTGCACATCCTAAGGCAACTACTTCCAACTCTGTTAGCTGTTTCTTTGGCATTTACCATTCCCAAACCCCTTCTCCCTTGCCACCTCCCACTCAGAGGCTGAAGAGCCAGATACTTTCTTAGCCTCCCTTGCAGTTAAGGATGGCTATATGATCCAGCTATAGCCAATGAGATGTTTGCTGGGAAAATCATAGCTGATGCTGTCCCCTTCCTTCTTTTTTCTGCCTTGAATATAGTCTTGCTGTCTGGAGCTATGACAGCCATCTTGTGACCGTGAGGGAATGAACACAAGGATGAAGACAACATGTTAAGGAAGAAAGAAAGAGCCCAATTCCTCTATGGCATCACTGAGCAGCAGAACCCATGCCACACTTCCTGTTAATTGATAAATAAATAAAGCCATATGTGTTTAAGCCATTGTTAGTTGGGTTTTTTGTTCCTTGTAGCTGAAAGGATTTTTTTTTTTTTTTTTTGAGACAGAGTCTCACTCTGTTGCCTGGGCTAGAGTGCCATGGCATCAGCCTACCTCACAGCAACCTCAAACTCCTGGGCTCAAGTGATCCTTCTGCCTCAGCCTCCCAAGTAGCTGGGACTACAGGCATGCGCCCCCATGCCCGGCTAATTTTTTCTATATATTTTAGTTGGCCAATTAATTTCTTTCTATTTTTAGTAGAGACGGGTTCTCGATCTTGCTCAGGCTGGTTTCGAACACCTGACCTTGAGCGATCCTCCCACCTCGGCCTCCCAGAGTGCTAGGATTACAGGCGTGAGCCACCGCGCCCAGCCTGAAAGGATTTTTAACTGATGGACCACCATGATTTGTGTCATTATCTCTTGCATATCCTTATGGTAGAAGAGGATTTACCTTTTGTTGGTCCCCTCCACACACACCCCTACTTTCCGTCCCTTCATTCTTCCAATATGTTTATATCCCAGTTCCTAGTAAATCAGTAGTCACTGCAGAGCCAAGAAGTATACTATAATTACCTTTTTTTCCATTTTTTAAATGTTCCTGGTTTTAATAACTGCTTGGGTTTTTTTCACTTGAAATGTACCTAGCCTTAGTTTTTCTCATTAGTTTCATCAGTTCATTCATAAACCTATTAGCATATTTTTTCATAAATGCTCAAACTTATCAGCCATTGACTTAAGAAGAACTCAGTATAAAGCTGACTGGGAGCTCTGTGCAAGGGGCAGAGGGTTGTTAAGTCCACTATTAGACTTCTCTTTTTTTTGAGACAGTGTCTTGCTCTCTCGCCTGGGCTAGAGTGCAGTGGCATCATCATGGCTCACTGCAACCTCAAACTGCTGGGTTCAAGTGATCCTCCTGCCTCAGTCTCTGAGTAGCTGGGACTACAGGCGCATGCCACCAGGCCCAGCAAATTTTTCTATATTAGGTATAGACAGAGTCTTGCTCTTGGTCAAGCTGGTCTCAAACTCCTGATCTCAAGCAATCCTCCCGCCTCGGTCTGCCAGAGTGCTAGGATTACAGGTGTGAGCCGCCTCGCCTGGCCTAGACTTCCCTTTGAAGTGACTGGATGGGGACATACACAATCTGCCAGAGGACCTCTAAGTGCAGAAAGTGGAAGCTTTTGCTCTGGGACTGTTTGATTTCTTTGGAAAACCCTCTGGTACTTTGCTAGAGTATAGATGCTTGACTCTTGTGATTTCTACCCACGAGCATGTTGGAGATAAAGGGAAGGTAGGGGGAAATGAACTGTTCCAACATACACTTGCAATTATCCCCTGTTTGAGGCTCTACGTCTGGCTCCCACTGTTAGGATTCCTTTTCTGCACCTCTCCAAGGTTTTGCAGGGTAGATCAGCTCTTTCCTGGTGGATCCCCTTCCATGTGCGGACTATGCTCATGCCTTTCCCTGCCCTCCTTTCTCTGTTACCACCCTCCAGCCGCTTTCTGCTTGCCAGAAAGTTGACGAAATCTCTCCCCCATTGATGGGAACTGCTCCAGTTTTCTTTGCAGTTGTGGGTTTATACCCAAATGATTCTTTTATTTTATGAAGTCTTAGGAGTTAGAGGAGACAAATGCATTCCTCCTTCTTGAATGGCAGTTAAAATCTAAATTTTTAACTGCTCTATCTGGATATATCAAGTCTGTAGACCAACATCTGTGAACCATTGGCAACGGAAAAAGTCTGGGTTTGGGAATCTTACAGTTTTGTGTTTGAATTCTGACTCTTTGACATCCTTACTCAACTCACATTCATGGGCCTCACTTTTCTTCTCTATAAAATGATGTCCCAGGTAAAATACAGTTAGTCCCAGGTAGAATAGTAATGGCTATCTGATAGAGTTCTGGGAAGATTTCCTTGGATACTGTATGTAAAGCATCCAACACATGCTTGGCATACAGTAGGTGTCAAAAATAGGAGTGATCATTTTTTAATGGGAGCAAGTGGCAAATGTGATTGGAAAGATTTGAATCAGGTTTTCAGAGGGCCTGGAATGCCAGGACTTACTGTGACACTGCGGAATCTTGGCAAGCTTGTGAGCAGGGCAGTGACTTGATCCCAAAGAATTCATCAGATTGTTCCCTCAGTCTGGTCTGGGGAGGGAGCAAGAAGCCCTTGGCCCAGCAGCTCTTGGGTTAAAATCTTCGTCTGCATCTGAGTTATTTGTAACCCGTTGTCATGGCAACAAGTTTGGCAAGCGAGCCAGTGCTGCAAGCTCTTGACAATGCGGAGGGGAGGGCAGTGGGAGAAGACGGAAGATTTGGAAGGGGGGGTGGTCTGTGACCAGCGCCTCACTTTCCTCTGATTTGTCTGAAGCTTTCAGCTAGAGATGAGGGTGAGCGTCCTCTAGGGAGAATCATTGGGCGTTGGAGACTCTCCTGCCCAATCTCCTGATATTTCAGATGTGAAAATAGGGCCAGAGAGGTCCAGCAGCTGGCTCAAGGCCACGCAGCAAGTCAGGAATGGAGACAGGACTAGACTTTTTAAAAAAGAATTCAGGGTCATAGAACAAACCTGGAGGGGACCTTTGGAAACATTTTGTCTACCTCCCCTCCAACATACATATGCCTTTTGTTTTTCTTGTTCATATGAGAAACCTGGGACCCAGAGTGGTTTAGAACTGATTTAGCTTCACAGAGCAATTCTGGTGCTAACTTGAGATCAGAACCCAGAGGCCTCGAGCCTCCCAGGCCTGGGTACTTCCTGAGGAAGTGGCAGTCTAGGATTCAAAGTTCAGAGAAGCCCCTCTCTGCTGACTGCCAAGATAGGAGGGCCTCCCAGGATTGGATTGATTTGACTGTCTTGGCTTTTGACCCCTCAAATCCAACATGCATGTGTTCATTTCCCCTCTCCCCATGCCCCATTTCATCTTCATGTATGTGTGTCCTCCTGGCTGCCACATCTCTGATGCACAAATAGCAGCCTGGTCCCACCCCACCAAACACACCTGCCACATGCCTCCCTGTCCCTATCATTCACAGGGCTAGGCATTTCTTGAACATTCTCTTATGTAATTCAATCCTCCCAATTATCATTCTCTGTCTCTCAATTTATCAAGTGGAAACCTAAAGGACTACAAAAAGATAAAGTGACTGGTCCAAAGTCACATAGAGTCTTAGCCTGGATCCCTCCTCCTCATGATCCTCCTCAGAAAGGGGTTTCTGCTCATTCTATCACATGCAGATTTCTCAGCCCTCAAAGTTCCTCCAGCACTTATCTTTGTCTTAATCAACCCCTTAAACTTGTGCAATATGTTTTCTCTGTGCTCTCTGCCCTACATGCAGCCTGAACTCCTTTTGTTTCCTCATAGCTGATCCTTCACCGAGTTCAGTGGATTTTCTCCTTTGTCTGTCAAATCTACCTTCTCTCCTCATTCTCTGCCACTGCCCTGCTCCAGTCTCAACATCCCTCACATGAATGAGTCTAAATTCACTCTCTGCCTTCTAGACTGGCCATCTTCAACCTCATATTCTGCACACCAGCAGTGAGAGGGCATTGATCAACACATCCTTTCCTTCTATGGCACCCCATCCCCCACAGGATAAAAATCTAGCTCCCTGTTTGGTAGTTGAAGTCATACACAGTTCTGGCCCCTGCCAAACCTCTAGAGCCTCTCATCTCTTGCCACTCTTGGCCTCACACGGCTGTGCTCTGACCACTGAACTATAAGTGCTTCCTAGAATGAACCTGGCCTTTTCTTTTCTAGGTGTCTTTGCAATGTCTTCTACATAGAAGGCCCTTCACACTGACTCCCTAAACCCAGTGAACTCAGCTGTTCGAGTGTCACTTCATCCATGCAGCCTACCTTGGTTCCCAAGTTGGACTGGATCCTGTCATCTGGGACTCACAGTCCTCAGAGCTCCGCTCTGCCCCAGCACAGCGTGGAACTTGTGTCTGGGGCTCTCGCTGCTATCAGATCAGAAGCTCCCTGAGGGCAGGGACTCTGTGTCTCCAGCAAAGCCCAGCACCTCGCCGGTCCCAGAGGAAGGGTCAGCGAATAGTCATGGACTAAATCCAGGTGCATGAATGGTTGGATGACGAAAGAAATTTGGATTCAGCTCTGTGATTGCGCGCTCTTGCGCAAGAAGGGCTGCTAGACATCACTGGTTGCCTGCAGTCTCCCCTCCACCCTGGGGCGTGGTTTATCTGTGAGGGGCGCGGCTTGGGTCAGCAGACGCACGGTACGGCGGCCGAGCAGCCCAAACCAGCCACGTCTTCAGCAAGAGGGCGTAGTGGAAGAGGAGGAAGTCCGGCTGGAAAGTGGGGGTCCTTCTGAGGTAGGTGCTATTGTTTCCCCTCCTCCTTATAGGTAAGGAAATTGAGGCTCAGGGAGACTTAGGCGACTTGCCAAAGCCACACGGCTAAGTACAGGTGTGGTGGGACTCCAACTCTGTTCAACTCCAGGTACTTTCTACGTCATTTGGCCTCTCACAACATTCCAGGGCGGGGCGCGGTGGCTCACGCCTGTAATCCTAGCACTCCGGGAGGCCGAGGTGGGAGGATCGCTCAAGGTCAGGAGTTCGAGACCAGCCTGAGCAAGAGCGAGACCTCGTCTCTACTATAAATAGAAAGAAATTAGTTGGCCAACTAAAAATATATAGAAAAAGTTAGCCCGGCATAGCGGCGCGTGCCTGTAGTCCCAGCTACTCGGGAGGCTGAGGCAGAAGGATCGCTTGAGCCCAGGAGTGTGAGGTTGCTGTGAGCTAGACTGATGCCACGGCACTCTAGCCCGGGCAACAGAGTGAAACTCTGTCTCAGAATAAATAAATAAAAACAACATTCCCTTTGGCCAAGAGGGTAGTTAATGGTGAAGCCGTACCTCGAACCTGGATCTTAGAACACAATTATCAAGGTAGAAGAGAGAAGGAATTATATTTTGAACACCTACTGTGACCTTGTGCAGTAGATGGCTCAGAGCTAGAATGCCAGGCTAGAAAGGGCAATTTCTTTGTGTCTGTGTATTTTGTTTGTTTTTTTGTTTTGGGGGGAATTTTGTTTTGTTTTGTTTTTTGGAGACAGTCTCACTCTGTCACCCGGACTAGAGTGCCGTGGCGTCAGTCTAGCTCACAGCAACCTCAAACTCCTGGACTCAAGCGATCCTCCTGCCTCAGCCTCCCGCGTAGCTGGGACTACAGGCATGTGCCACCATGCCCGGCTAATTTTTTTTCTGTATATTTTTAGTTGGCCAATTAATTTCTTTCTATTTTTAGTAGAGACAGGGTCTCGCTCTTGCTCAGGCTGGTTTCGAACTCCTGACCTTGAGTGAGCCTCCCGCCTCAGCCTCCCAGAGTGCTAGGATTGCAGGTGTGAGCCGCCGTGCCTGGCCTCTGCCCATTTTTTTTTTTAATTTATGATTTGTTTTACACCCTGGAAGATATAAAATATCTACATTTGAAGATATAAAATGTCAAGTGGTATTTTGGAACCAAAGCCTTGCTTTCATAGTTTCACAGTGTTCTTTGCTTTTAAATATGGACAAATGCTTCATTAACTTTTTCACAGCACTGTGTCACTCTGGAAATTTTCTGCCATGTTGTCTGAACAAAGCAAATCCTTTAGGGGTGAGGGTAAGAGAAGTTCTAATGAGGTATTAATATCCATTATGTTACAAATACACTTACTACAGGTCACCTTTAAATATCCAATTTCCTGACTAAATATTCATCGTTTTTTGAGAATACAATATATGACATAAAAGAAAACAGATTTGTGCAAACTCTCCATTAAGAAGAAGATTATGAAGCTTCTATAGGCTCCAATTCACAGTGAGAAGCTTCTGGAAATAGAATACTTGGGTCCTAAGTTGAGTTTGTGCTTTTCATTATTTTCTTTTCCTATATAAAATAATTTATAGCTTCCCAAATTTAGGTAATCTGCATAACCTTCTCTCTATATATGTAATATTACATATTTATTATTTTTATATTTCATAGACTTATAATGTAGAATAATTTAGTATTCTTTAAAAAATATAATAATTCAACAAACATTTCTTAAGGGCTTTGCTTGTGGAATATTTTCTTTCATTTTGCCAAGTGTCCCCAACTTCAGGTTGACATGATTGTTTTATAGATAAATTATAACTAAGTTTGTGTGTGAAAAAAACATAAGTGGCCAGTTGTGATAATTTTTATTTTGATCTAAAAATTGTTCCTACAAAAATACAAAAAAAATTGCAAAAGAATTAATGGCTGCTTAGAACAACAAAATTATCTGATTATAAACAATGGAAAACAAGTTTTATTGAATGTTGTCATTTGCATGCTTTAAAAGTTAAAGAAAAATTTAAAAACTTTCCCAGAATCAAACTGAATTTGCCATGGGAGCATGCAGTGGGATGTTATTTTTGGTTTGTATTAATTTGCATCATTCTGTAAAGATCAGACTACACTTGGCATAAAAACAGAAAGAACTAGATTCTGTTTTATTATGCATGGAATTTTGAGTAATTGGAAACAATTCTTATTCATAATATAAATGTGCAATTTCATGTTTACAGAAAATAAAGTAACCACTACTAAGCAAATTCATATGAATGCAGAAGTATAGCATTTTGACAAAACGAATTAAATCATGATTGTGTATCAGCAGTAACTATTTGTCCTTTGATTTAAGGAATAAAACCACAAAACATTTAATATTATTTGAGGGCCTTTTGCCTTTGCTTTAATAGACATTTATATGCTACTTTCTACAAAAAGCCTATGAGTTACAATGTAATTAGTAGAAAGGCAAAAACAGAAACAGTAGTCAGTGAATGAAATGTTTTAATTTTTACATGAAATAATATACGTTTCACACATCAGTGTAATTTCTGTTTTCGAAGCTTGTCTGGATGTCCGCTCAACGCACAAGCTATCAAGAAGGGGAAGGTCTCTGAGGAACTAATGACCATCAAGCTGAAAGCGACGGGAGGTAAGAGCTCGGGCCTGCAGGCACTGTCTGCACGGGCCCTGCACGGCGGCTCCGCAGAGGGCCGTGCGTGTCAGAGTGCGCTCTGCGTGCGGAGTGCAGTTTTCACGTACGAGAAGAAAGGTTTCCTCAGGTCTGAACTAAACCTATTCCTTTGGAAAAAACAAAACAATTTCTTGGTTTCTTTCTTATTCGGGTAGTTACAATGGACTAAGATACACTGGCAGAAGCTGCGTCCTTCAGTCTCGTGTGTGTGTGTGTGTGTGTGTGCACGCTCACGTGTGTGCGTTTTCCTGGTGTGAGTGCCCTATGACACCTGCATTTGAGTCCTTTAATTTTGTTCTTCTGTGCTCAAAATGATATTTCCATAGTGATCCCACATGATTGAATTACCTGTATCTGCATTTCCCTACATATGTCCTGAGTGTCAGTCCCTTCTCAAAGGTAAAATATACAGTTTCCGAGTTCTGTATTTGGATCCTCCAAATTTCCTCTGATTCTTGAGTGTTTTTTCTCGAGATCTGTAATCTGCGTTATCTGGGGCCTGTGATGTTTCCCATCAAGGATCTTTCTAAAGCCTCTGAGAAGCAGTGGCAGAGCAATTATTTTGCTTTGGAGACTTTACTTGATTGTGTCTTTACTTGATTGTGTCTGAGCTGGGGGCTCTCAGCTGTGCTTACTTTCTTTCTCTGAAAGCGGTGTTCAGTCTTTCTAATTCGTGTGTGTGATTTTTTAAAAAGAAGATAGGCACTATCGAGGGAAGGAAAGCACTCTTGAGCATCCTACTGCTTCTCTTCCCAGAGCTTCGCCTGCTTTATTTAAAGCGGCCCCTTGGGAGGCTGCTCCTCCGTCGTGGGCGCGCACTGCCGAGAGCTGAGGGAGGGCAGTGTGCCCGCAGAGCGGGGGAAAGGCCCTGGGTGGCAGGGACACCCTGCATCCTCCCTTCTTTCCGACATTCAGATGCTTTGACTCTCCTTGGAAATACGCCCCACTCCTAAATGCCTCTCGCCTAGCACATTTGCAGTGAGATTCGGACAGTTTAGTGTGTATGTATTTATACATCACCCTATTTAAACAGTATTTAAAAGGTAGGGGGAGCAAAGCTACACAAAAGAAAGCTACCTAAAAATTAATTTTAAAAATGAGACAAAGGGAAATCAAAGATAAGGAAGCAGGATGGAACAAGCCGGGGGGATGAAAACAAATGTGCAAAGTGAGCTGTGTCACGCTGGGTCAATAAGGATTGGAAATTTGGCTCTGCTTTTCAGAAGCCAAAGTAAAAAGAGTATATAATCACCATGGGAATCACACTGTAGTAAGTAAATTCAGAGCAAAACTCTTTCTCGAACCAAGTACATGGAGAAAACATTTCACAGGAGTCCTCATTACAAAAATACCAGTAACGTCTATACTCTAAATATAATATGAATCACGGTGCTGCTCCTAATAAACAGTGAGCCGTTATGGTGGAGCTTTCAGAGGCTCAGCGCCGAGGGCCAGGCACACGCCTTCCTGGTCTGTGTGAACCCACAACAGACTTTCACAGTAACCGGGAACAGCTGGACAGCACACGCACCCTCGAAAGGGTCCTTACAAATCTGGCATCTTCAGCTGATCTTTCAAAGGATGTGAAGCAGCATCAAGATGGGTTGGATGCATTAAATCCCAGGTGCAGTCATTGCTGGTGACCAGGTAACTGGGAAAGTACATGTTTTACAATCCAAGTAGGTAAGGACGGATGCTCTATGAAGCTTAAGAACCTGTGATGACTTTGCATGAGGAAAAACCCTACCTGAGTTGAGGTCGGCAGTCCATTAGGGCCAAAGAGGACCTAAAGTGATTTGGGGTCTAACAACACTTTGTTCCATGGTCCCCTGCCTTTAAGCATGGCCACAATCATTGCTCCCGAGATGATCTTTAAAGGAGGTGTACCCCAACACTCCTTCAACTATAAAAAAATTTTGAAAAATCAGATAGCAATAAAATATGAAATATAAATATAAAATATAAAGTGCATACAACTTCAACCTTGGCATACTATGTTAAGCTAAGTGCAAATTATTCATGCAATTAATTGAATTAGGTAATGTTTTAGGGGAATATTATCTACAAACCAGTTCAAACACAGAAGGCCTCTACCAAAACATGTTTACTTTAATTTTAAAAGAATTGATCTTCACTTTGCCATCCTTGCCATAGCTAAATAGCCACACTAATTTTTTAAAGACCTTTACTAGTTCTGATAACAGAAGTAGTTCACCTTCATGAGAAAGAATGTTAGTCCTGTGCTTTGTGGGGACGAATAAAAGCCATGATGGTTGATCTGTATATATATTCTTATACTTAGTAGGTCCTTCTGGCTCCTTCTATGTGGGAAAATACTGTGTTCTAAATATGGTGACACATCATTCTTTTCTGGATACTAACCCCCCTCACTCCTTTAGTAACTAAAATAGTCAAATTTACATTAGTCCATTTTTCCCCTAAATAAAAAAGAAGTAAAATTTTAACCTGTAAACCTAATATATTGATAAAAACAAATGTTAACTCAAAAAATATAATAGAGTTTATTTGAATATAATTGCCTCAGTTGTATAATATGAAAAACATAACTACAGTCCTTAAAGCCCCTTATAAGTTGAGAACACCCTCTATATACAGGTATATACATAACTTGTAAATTCTACAGAGCATAAAGATAATATTATAAATTATATAATCTTAATTAGGCAAAGTAGGCAGGGATTAGTACTAAGTAAATATTAAAATTATTGAATGAAAAGAAAGCATATTCTCTTGTTTTTAAATAGATGGACTCCATAAAGAAACAGGGTATTTAGTGAAATATTTAGTGAAAAGATTATATGGTTTCCATGACTGGCCACAACACCTGGCTAGTCTAACGTTCAGTCTAACTGAATTTGATCCTGTGGCTAAAATACCTCCCCAAATTCCCAAAGTCATCATAAAAACATTAATTCATTCATTTATTCATTTCACCAGAATTTATATATTAGATCCCATGACAGTGTTTCTTTCTTGAGGTCCCTTCTTACGGTCCTACCTTTTCCACAAGCTCCAGGCAACTTTTGTTATTAGGCATCTTCCAAGTGGCCCCATCCTAATTAAGAGGCTGGGGTGTCTTTATTAACATTAGGCATCAGGAAAACATAATCGTAACTAAATCCCAGGACCAAAAACTCAGGCTGCCACTGAAAGAGTCTTCTCACAAGCATCTGCAACTTAGCCAAAGTTAAACCTTTACTTATCTCACTGCAAGTTGCACCCCCCACCGGCTTGTCCCCATCACAGAGACGGCACCGTAGTTACCCACCTGCTGCAGCAGAAACAAGCGGTCATCAAAGATTCCTCCCTTGTCCCAAGCCGTGTCTCCGCCCATCACGGGACCTGCCAAATCTGCCAGCACATGACACCCTGAGTCGGCCTCCTTCCCTCCATCTCTCCCTGCCCTGCCGTGCGGGCAGGGACATGAGACCCAGCCAGGACGTCAGCGGTCATCTCCCACCTGGTCTCCTGGCGTCTACTCGTTCTCCCCTTCAATCTGTTCTCTACTCAAAAATCCAAGTTATGATTTTGAAAAGTCAGCCAGATCACCAACTCCCCTGCCTAAAATCCTCCCCTGGCTCTGGTCACAGTCAGTGAACCCGAGTTCCCTGTGAGCTCCCCGTGACCCTCACTCACCTTCCTGCCATGCTGGAGCACCCACGGCCTGCCCCAGCCTCCGTGCTTTCTCTTTCCTCCCTCCCCTGGGAATGGTTCCTCATAGGGCTGCCTCGACCTACCTCTAAGGTCTCCGCGTGTGTGAGTCTCCCCAGTGCAGGGCCTGGCACCTGCGTGTTTCCTTCACAGCCATTCACGTTTCACAGGGGTCTCCTTGCTTTGTCTGCCTCGCCAGATATTATGTAAGAAAATACCGTTTCCTGAAGTGGAATTTTACTGAAAAAAGACAGGAAGAAAAAGCAATATGTCAAAGAAA
Organism: Lepilemur septentrionalis; assembly: GCA_963573855.1. Taxonomy (NCBI): domain Eukaryota; kingdom Metazoa; phylum Chordata; class Mammalia; order Primates; family Lepilemuridae; genus Lepilemur; species Lepilemur septentrionalis. The sequence continues at coordinate 25,068 of CAUYMX010013610.1, read as the reverse complement.
TTTAGCGGGAGGATTTCGTTCGCTCAAATTTGAAAAAATTTAAGTGCGGATAGCACTCCAAACACGTGTTTCATTGAGATTCCAAATATTTTAATTTTTTCTTTCCTAGCTCTTACTTATCAGTCATCTGAGAGAAGATTCCTCCACAGCGCACCAGCCCACAAAATATGGTGCTCAGGAATGCAGTGCATTCTCCAGACACAGCTGGGGCCCAGTGAGCCCTGTCCCAGATGCTGTGCTTCCACTAGGGTGGTCCCTGATGGTTATCTTCTTAGGAGTTATGTCATACTGTTGATTCATATTTGAATTGTCTAAGTACTAGGATGCTTAGATCTTAGATGTTGGTTTGTTTTCCTTTCTCTGTTAAGTCTCAGACCTTGAGGTCAGTCAGTCTTACAACACCGTCTTCATTGGTCCATGCATGGCCCACTTCTGTTTAGTAGTTAGCTACTTTTAATAAGCACTAGGTACCTACAAAATAGCCACCTGTCCTAACAGGCTGTGTTCCATGTAACTTACAGGGCTACTTTTTTTTCTCTTCGCATTATGTTACTAAAAGTCACGCATGTTGTTTGGGGGGAATGTGTCTTGATTCCAGGTGGCGCTTTTGTGAATAGTGCTGCTACATACATCTTGGGCATGTTCTCTGTTGTACGTGTGAACCGTTTATTTCGGAATTGCAGTCATGGAGAACATGAATGTTTACTTCAGTAGGTAATTAACTGTTTTCCAAAGTTGTCACCCCAGGGAAGTAGAAGAGCCTAAATCTTTTTCAAACCGATAGTCAAGCCAACCCTACCCCCACCCACATCACCCCCAAAACCCCGCTGCTGCCATTCTGCTCTCATGAAATTGCTCTTATTAAGTCTAAATGCAGAAGTTCGCGTTCACCCTCTTCATTGTCGACCTTGGTTTAGACTCCTTCTTCTGGACTGCTGAGGTTCCCTTTAATCCTGCCCCTGGCATCCTTAATGTTAACTACCTTCCCCCGCTTCTTCAAATCCGTAAATTGTATTCATCCTCCTATAAAATAATCACGGGAAAGTAACTCCCATTCATTGAGGGCCTCCTACGTGTTCAGCACTCCACGTTGTATTGCATTCATTCTCACAACGTAGATATTATGCCTATTATAGAGAAGAGGAAACTGAAGCACAAAAAGTTAAGTAAGTTGTCGAAATTCAAAAACCAGAGTCAAGGCCAGCATCAGACTCTGAGGCTGATGTTCTTCCCCCCAAATTGCATTTGCTCGTCATGCAAGTCCGTGAGGAGAACCGTGTGTCCCTGGACTCCAGCTGTCCTGCCAGCACCCCCAGCTCTGCATTCGCTCGTGGGTCCTGAGGTCCAACTCAACTAAGCAGAGTAATTACTCAGCATAAAACGGTCCTTGCAGCACTGTGCACGACCGAATGCATGGGTTTGGAGTTTAAGCCCAGCTCTGCCTCTGAATTTGAACTGGGACAGGTATTTAACTTCTGTGGGTGATTCCCGAGGCCTCCTTTGACCTGTCTGAGGTTCAGAGTCTTCTACGTGAAAGGGTGTGAGGGAGCTTGTCGCGCAGGCTGCAGAGCAGTGTAAATGGGAACACGGTGCCAATGAGCCTGCAGCGCTCCTGGAACGCAACCAAGCTGCACTCAGTGGCTCTACGTTTCCACTCCCCTTGCTTCTCTTTCTTAAAGGGGAATTAAATCCCATACCTGCTATAATCCACTTTCTCAGAAACCTGGTATGCGTGGTTTTGGTGAAAACACTTCACATTAAAGTGTCATTTTCAGCTAGCAAACCACAAATTAAACATAAAATGACTCATTTGTCACAGTGTCATATTTTCAGGTTGAACTAAGATAGTCTAACTCTTTATAGGTATAGAGAGTGATGAAGAAATTAGGCATTTGGATGAAGAAATAAAGGAACTGAATGAATCCAACCTTAAAATTGAAGCAGATATGATGAAACTTCAGACCCAGGTAAAAAAAAGCAATGGGTTATCTTTAAAGTAATCATACTCTGTAGTGGAAACAAAACATTGAATTTTTTAAATTTTGTGTCTGAAAATATTCTGGTATCTTAGAGTGACTACACTGTGTCTCAATTACCCAGTTATTGTACAATCCTGTTTGTTTGGAAGGCAGCTATGCTCACCACTATACCACCAACGCTACAATCCTGAACAGGTGGGTCACCCAGCCATCATTGATTTGGTAGCTGTAGGAAAGGTTACGCATGTTTTTGCCCTGGTTGCATCAAAGATTTCATAAGCAAATAAAGTAGATCACCCCACAACTAAGGAGTCCTGTCGAGCACCAGTCCCCAACCTTTTTGGCACGAGGGACTGGTTTCCTGGAAGACAATTTTTCCACAGAAAGGGGGAACAGCTGTAAATAAAGACAAGGCTCTGCTCACTCACCCCTGCTCACCTGCTGTTGGGCCCAGTTCCTAACAGGGCATGGACTGGTATCAGTCTGCCGGGGTTGGGAGCCACAGCTGTAGAGCATGTAGTGCTTTAGAAAAAAATTGTCATCACTTTTTTAAGGCATGAGTCCTTAGTTTTATTCAAAATCAAGTAAAACCGTAACTTTTTAATTTATTTTTTCTGGAACTCCTCTGAATGTGTCAGTATTTGTTAGTAACAGATCTTACTGGACCTTCTCTTGAACAAATTCTTTATGCAAAAAACACAAGCAGTTTCTTGATTCTGCATTCTCCTCTGTAATATCAGCCCTATCCCCCAAGGCTTTTAAACAGCAGTCCTATCTCTTTTGTAACAGGTCAGCAGGGAAGACAGGCAAAGCATAGGATTGAGTGTTTTCCAGCCCCCCCCCCTTCTCTCCTCTCCTCAAGCGTGGGGTTTGTACTCTCCGTGGTTTCTGGCTCTCCCAGAAGTCCCAGAAGCAGCGTAAGACAGGAGATTTTAATCCATCTGAAATGCAATTTTACCCAGCGTGACCACTGCCCCGATCTTCCATTAGTGGCCGTCTGGCACACAGAAAGAGCTTGATGCTTTTGTTTAAAAAGCATGGGCATTCCTCTCGAGAACTATTTGCAAAGAACGCAAAGGCCTCTGCTCTCATGGAGCTTATAGTCTGGAAGGAGGAGGCAGACAATAAATGAAAGTCATAGAGGATAAATTGTGTTGTGTGCTGGAATATGGTGGGGCCGGGCGAGCGGTTCCCAGGGGAAGGATCCACATTTAAGTCTGGAGAGGAGAAGGAGTTAGCCAAACGGGTGTGGGGGAAGAGCGTTTCAGACAGCAAGTGCAAAAGCCCCAGTGCTGTGATTTGAGGAGTAGCAAGGAGGGAGGATAGCCTCGGGTGAGTGTGTGTCGGGCGGTGGGGGGCGGTCACAGAAGAGTCCCAGAGGCAACACAGGGCCATAGCAGAGACCTTGGTTTTTATTCTGGAAGACTGCAGAACCATTTTGGGCCCTCGAGCCAAGGGATGGTGTGGTCCTGACTTACATTCTGAGCTCTGTTTTAAGAGACTCCCGTTCTGGTGGCTGTTGAGGAAGGGCAGAGATGAGATTGCAGGGAAGGTGACATAGTCATGCTGGTGGCTGGGCCCCGGGTGGCAGCAGTGCAGGGAGGGACATCAGTCCCATCCCGGATATTTTGAATGGGGTGCCCAGCAGATGGGAGGTGTGAGAGGAAGAGGCTGGGGGGTGGGGTGCGTGGAAGCCTGAGCATCATTCTAGTTTCTGTAGCTGGAAAGGAGATACTGCCTGCGGACAGAGCAGGTTTGCGGGAAATAGCAAAAGATTGCTTCGGGGATGCGGAGTTTGAGATACCCATCATACAGCCACGGGGAGAAGTGAAATCTGCAATTCACGGGCAAGTCTAGGCTGAAGCTACACATTTGGGAATGTGACTCCAACACTGGGAGCAACACGATGGGGCTGCAGTTTTGTGCAGAGAGGTTGCCGTGGGCACGTCCCTTGACATTTGGATTCAGCTGGTGCATTTTCCTTCAGAGAGAAGCCTTTTGTACTCCTTCCAGACTCCACTTCCCATACTCTCAAGTTATGTCCATTTTAGATCACGTCCATGGAGAGCAACTTAAAGACGATAGAGGAGGAGAACAAACTCATTGAACAGAACAATGAAAGTCTACTCAAGGAGCTGGCCGGGCTGAGCCAAGCTCTCATTTCCAGCCTTGCTGACATCCAGCTGCCACAGATGGTAAGTCACAGGCCAGAACTTGGCTGGTGCGTCTCAGGTGTTTGCAGTGTCGCCGTGCAGTTACCCACAGGGCTGCCAGTCTGAGGTATTTAGCTTTGAGGAGACCTGTCAGTAGTCACAGTGTGACCACGTTTCACCACATTCTGACCTGCAATAATCTCCTTCACTGGGAACATGGTAGAGATATTTGTATTATATTGAGGCCAAGGATGTTTTTAAAGAAGCTAAGGTGCCTCTTAAATGTGAGGGCTTATTTAAAGCTTGTTTCATAATGTCATATGAAAGTTGGAGGCCAAAACTCCCTCATTGAAAATATGTTTCCAAGTAGAAGATTCCATGGCTTAAGAAATCTGAGACCGAGTCATTCATATCATGCACCCAACTCAAGAACTGCAAAAAAGAAAAAAAACTTAATTCCCAGTAGACTGGTGCTTTCTTCATACTTATGTATGAAGGACATAATTTACTTTTCCTCATGTAAAATGAAAAGCACAACAGTGAGCAACACATCCTTATTTCCAAAATCTAAGCATGTGTCTTAGATATGCAACTATAGTCATGCATTCCTTAACAACGGGGATAAGTTCTGGGTGTGTCATTAGGTGATTTTGTTGTGTGGACATCACAGAGTGCACTCACACAAACCTAGATGGCATAGCCTGCTACACACCCAGGCTGCGTGGTACAGCCTGTTTCTCCCAGGCTACAAACCTGTGCAGCATGTTACCCTACCGAATACTGCAGGCAATTGGACCACAGTGGCAAGCATTTGTGTATCTAAACTTATTTAAGCATAGAAAAGCTGCAGTAAAAATATGATAATCCAGTCTTATGGGACCACCATCATACATGCGGTTCATCACTGAGATGTTATGCAGCACATAACTGTATTTGGAATTCTCAGAAAATTAGTTCCTTTTACAAATTCATGAATACAGACAAATCTTTGGAGGGAGGGCTGCATTGCTGAATGCTTTTAGTTTCCTCAGAGCCTACATTTTTAGAACAATTTTTCCAAAGCTGTCAGTTTTATATACAAAGTGGTTTAAAGCAACAGCAATGTAATGAAGAAATACAATCGGTTTTGCTTAACACAGTAAGTCTTTCCATTTTCCAAACTTCCTAGCATGAAGCTCTTATTTTACCCAATTCCAAATGTGACCTCCCCCCAAAAAGCAATAATGTAACAATGAGCACAAAGGAAAATAAATTATTACACTATGGCCAGTATTAAGTATTTCTTAGATATTATTATATCATTTATTAAAATTTGTCTAACTTATACTTCAAATGTGTATTCCTTAATATTTTTTTCATTATCAGTGCCATAAAAAAATAGGTACCACACAAGATAACTTGTCCCTCATGTAGTTACCACACAGGGCACCCTGGTGGCGTTTTTAGGGCTGATCACACAAAATATTCACAAGAGCACCAAAGAGTGAGCACCAGCATTTCCACTCCGCAGTGGAGGAAAGCGGAGCACACAGAGTTTACGTAATTTGATCAAGGTTCCAAAGCTAGAAGAGTCAGGTGGTCCTGGGTTTACCTCTGTAAAGCCTTTATCCACTCTGCCCCCGTCCCAGTGCAATCACGTGATTTTCCAAGACACACATGGCACAGCAAAGGCAGAAGTTAAAAGGGAACAGAAAGTCCTGATTGGACCTGCTTAGCACAGCCAGATAATCTTCCAATTTAGAAAGCTTATGTTCAAAATAGCGACAATAACAATATTTAGACCTTCTGAAAGTCCTTTCTTCCAAGTACCTTGTGAAGTGAGACACAAGCCGTGTGTTTTCAGAAAGATGGAAAAACAGAAGCACAAAAAGTGTCTGAGTAGCATTCCCTTTGTGGCATCATCTCCTTTTACTTTGCATGAAATACACACATATCCAGTGTGTGCTCTTTGAAGAATCACATTAGGCAAAGGAGATACCGAAACACACAGAAAGAAAAAGGGACGAAGAACCTTCACTTTCGGAAACTGATATTCTGCCTGCAGAGACAGACAGAGAAATAAAAAGTGTATTGCAAGGATGCTGTGAGGGGAAAATGGGCCACAGAAGTCTGAGGATGGAGGAGAATAATTTTCCATCACAGCTAGTTAGAGAGCAACTTGCTCCAATCTTAAATTGCTTAAGTTCCAGCCTGGTGCCGTTAAAGGAGCCACTTGGTACAAGCAACGCTTCCTCCCCAGCCTCACCAGCATTCCCCTCAAAAGAGAGAGGAGGTCTCTGTTGTGCTGAGCATATGCAGTTGTGGCCAAGGCTGCCTCCCAAGAGAAGTAGAGCAGTTCTGAGAAGTCCGGCTCAGCAGCTAGACATATCCTTTCTATGGCTCCAAATCAACCCCAAATACTGCACAAGCAAGTCCCGTTAATCCCATGAATTCAGAGTGAGCAGATGAATCCCAACGCACGCTCACTCTCTCTCCACCTCCCCCAACTCCAGCAGCCATATAGATCCTTGCCTTCCCTCCCAGACTCCCGGGTCACCGATATTCTTCAGGTCACTCGGCCCTCCTTTTGCCTCAGCCTGAACCACTGTGATTGGGTCAATGTGTTTTGTCTCCATTTAGGGACCTATCAGTGAGCAGAACTTTGAAGCATATGTAAATACACTCACAGACATGTACAGCAATCTGGAACAGGACTATTCCCCGGAATGCAAAGCTCTACTGGAAAGTATCAAACAGGCAGTGAAGGGTATCCATGTGTAGGATCACAGCGCTGCCGGGCAACAGAAATTACCAACAGCAGTAAACTCCAGATGGATCTGTGAGAGGTTCGTGTCCTGCTCAGGCATGGAGGTTGCCGTACTGCATTTACAACTGCAACATTGCACTAATTTTTTTCCCCAGCTGACATAAAAAAGGAGAGAAAAACTATGATAAACTCTTTGGATTAAAAGCAATGCAGTCAATTATTAGATCTTATTTATTTTCATATGTTTTTCTTTTATTTCTTCATTGCACTCTTTTTTTTGTAAAGTATATGTAAAATAAATGTGACATTTTTATAATTTATTTATTACTAATCAAAGAGTTTTTTATCTTTTAACTGCATTTTGAAGTCCGCCATATTTTTACAAGTGTGTTTATTAATTTATTTTCCAATAGGATTTAAAATAGAAATGCTATTCTCAAATCACGTATCTTGCTGGGTTTAAATGAGAAAACAAAAAAGTGTGAAGGAACTTCTTGTCTAAGGACTGCACTAGGGTCGAGTTTGATTTTTGTTGCACACTTCTTCCCTGCCCCCCTCACTGGTTTTTGTACTTATGAACGAGTCTGCGGTAAAGTGAGCTGCGTGCGAGGAGTAAGAAATTAAACGGTGCCCACTAGTGGGGCTCGCACTCACAGGAGCACAGGATGCCGGAAAACAGCCTGCTCGGAATCTGTCAGCAATAATTAAACACAGCAATCAGCAAAGTATTCGACTTGGCTGTACGGTTTCAGTTAATATGAATTATTTATTCGAAATGTTTAAAAGAAACATAAGCTTTTTTAGTGATGCGGATTTGTCTGTTTGTGTTTCAAGTCATATCAGATAGTTGGCAACTCTTATCCCAAGATGAGAAATAAGACTTGGTGTGACCAGCCAGGCTTTCCTGCCATATGTTGGTACAATATACAAGTGACAATATTGGTGTAGATTTGTACTTAGCAAACACAAACACATCCAAATGGAAAATTTTGTAGATACCATATCCCCTGAAATAGCATTTATCTTACTGGGTTGACTGGAAAGGAATGGAAAATATAGTAACACATGAAAAAATGCTACTGCAATCCGAGTGATTACTTCAAACACTGGCAACTTTGGTTTCACTCTCCTTAGGAAACAAGACAACATTCAATTTGATAAAAATCTTGCCATAGAACTACAAGTGCTGCAAAGTACACACACACACTGGTACACACAGGCACACTCACACATATATGCGCCCAGACACTCACCCACACACAAAATCGAGCCCACAGTCTTGAATTTCTGAATGGATCAGAGTTTAGTAGTTGCTATAGTAAAGGCAATGTCTATTTCAGGGATTGTAAAGTAGTTAAGCATTGTTTCAAAAGTTTTTTTATATTTATTTTTTTTAAGGAAGAGGTATAGACAACCAGCTAAACTGCCTTTTTGGTGTGCACACACATTTCATGTGCAGACGTGCCTCTGTGTAAATGTACACATGAACTTAGTGTGGGCTTAATTTTCTGTGCTATAACAAAAGTGTTTATTTTTGATTAGCCTCATGGATATTTAGATTGAATGTGATGGCATTCACAAGCTTGATATATTCCACTGTTATTCTGCTACCCGCACAAATGAAAAGTAATCCTCAATAGTAATTCCACTCCCATGAGACTGTGGTCGTTGTTATGCATTAAGTGGGGCTTCTCTTTGGTTTGGGGTTCATTTGAACTCTTGAATCTTAGTTTAGTGAAAATGAAATGTCTGTTCTTAGGTAGGAACGGTGTTTATTTACAAATCAATTTTAAAAAAAGAACTACCATATGTGCTGTCTATTATAAATGAGACACCAAATGAAATTTTCTATTAAAGTTATGTACTTGCAAACATTTTGCTATACAGTACTTCATAGATGCATACAAATGAGTTCACTTATTACAAAAACAAGCGTTTACCTTGCTAAATATTTTAACAAGTTTATTATATATTGTATTTAATTTAAAAGAAATCTCTTACCAACCTACATATTTATTACTATAATTTCCTATGACTTCAGGTTAATTTATTTGTGTTTGCATAGTTTGAGAAGGATGTTTTGTGAAGTATGTTTGTATTTATTTGCCTCCTTTGTACTTGATGTGTTTTGCAATGTGCACTGAATTTTTTTTCTTTTCAACTATGTTAATGATCAATACTATAAATTGGGTCTTTTGTAAACAGCAAACAGGCAATGATGTATGCATTTTTTTTAATTTGAAGTAGTTTGTATACTGTTTCTCCAAACACTTAATATTTCTTACATCAAAGCAACAAAATTGTGTTCAGTGCTGTACATTTGGTGTATGGTAGGAAATAAAAACTGATAATGAGTTTTGATGTGATCTTTCTCAGGCCACTGTATAGAGGCTAGAATCCCACAAAAACCGCTGTTGCATCATGAGCCCTGTGGAGTAGACAAATGCACCTGAGCCTGTGAGCAGTTCCTGTGCATTTTTGCTCTGGCAACTGGTCTGCTTTGGCTTATTTTTTTACCCCACGTGGACAGGACTTTTGGCCCATGGACAAGTCACCACTGCCTTTGCCATGGCACACACCTCCAGAACAGGGATTGCTTTGACATCAGGAACACCTTTGCTAGCACGAGCAGGAAATTCATCTAGATCTAGTGAGTGACAAAAGATAGGGCCCACCCTCCTGATTCCAAACTTGCTGGGGTACTAAGTACATCTCTATATTCACACAAGCTAGTCAAACTCAAATCAAAGAAAAATAATAATTGACAGCACCTCTTTTGCTTGTGTGTTTTTCTTACCTCATGTCCAATAGTCAGCATAATTTAAGTTTCCAGTTTCTGCCCAGATTTACACATTTCTAGAACCAATTTCCATTTATCCCCAATGTGATAAAAATCTATGTAATCCACGTAATGAAGCCAAATTGACTTCAGAGAAGTCTGGGCCCCAGAGGAGAGCCAGGGCTGTTCCTGGGTAGCCCTCCATACAGCAGGGGTCGGCACGCAGCTGTTGATGTACGATGTAGTTTCTCTTCAGTCACCAACTGTACTTGTGCAAGTTGTGTGTGTGATGCATCCTGCGAAAACGGATCGCAAAATGCAAAATCTGCTCCATCAGTTACTTTGCTCACTGTTTGCCGAGTATCTTGCTCTGACTGGGATTTTCTAACAGTGAGTAGTGCCTGCAGTTCTGTCACCAACATGTCATAAGAGGAGTACCAGTCCTATTGGATATACAAAAAGAATAATAAGTAAGAGTCATCTGTTCATACAATAGATGTTAAATTAGAACACATTTATGCTGGGCCCTCTTCCTGACTTCTGTGCAAGGACAGCCTAGTGGGGGATTACAGGTATCATGATCAGGGCACACACAGGCCCCTATGGCAACAGTGTGAGGGTTAGCTAACAAAGCTGGAGCTCCTGGGAAAGGTACTGCTCATGGCTTAGCAGGGAAAGTTCGGGAAAAGGCGCTGCACTTGCAAAGGCACGTCGGTGAGAAAAATGAAGTAAGCAGCTCCATGTATGGAAAATATTAAAATATTGCTGAGAAGAGGCAGAAGGCCCAGGTAAGTGGGAGAGGAGTCATTGCATAAACTACCATGCCAAAGGGTTCCAATTTCCACAAGCACACTTCAGTGTGCCAAAGAAAAATTAAAAATTGAAGAATGACAGGATCAGATTTCCACTGGAGACTATTTGTTCCAGCAGTTAAAACAATTAACATTTCTTACATCAAGGCAACACATTCAGTGCCGTACATTTGGGGTACGGTGGGAAATACAAATTGATAGTGAGCTTTCCTGTGTTCATTTTCAGGCTAGTATATAGAGACAGTCACCACCATCCCGTGAAAGGTCCTGGGGCCTCAGACACAGGACTGAAATGCTTCTACTGGAACCAATGTCCTGAACGAAAAGGATGGGGTGAATAATTCTTTGACTTGCCCCATTAGAAAAAGTTTTAAAAATTAACTTGTTATGGTACATAAATATTTTCTTAATATTAGGGAAACTGATATTTTCTACAACTCTTTCAACACATTACATCCCCATTATTGTGGTCTGGGAATAGTAGCCAGTTATTTCCTCTCGTTATTCAGCACATAATTATGAAGTGAGAAGATTTAATTGGCTAATAACTATCTACACTGTCAGACACAATCAGTGACGCTTTGTACATTTCATCTCACACAACCCTCAGCTGTGCGGTGTGAATCTCACCGCGGCCAGTTAAACCAGTGAGGAAACGGACGCTCAGCAAAGTCCATAACCTGCCCAAGACCATAAAACCAGGGAGAGGTGCGGCCAGGATCCAACCTCAGATGCATTTGGCTGAAAATCAAAGCACAGGCTCTTTCCACTATTTTAATAAAACTAGACTATTTTGGATAGTCTTTCTATCATCAGGACAACAGTGGACTCACTGCCCTGCACGTTCATAAATGAGAGGCCCAGTGTAGACTTCTGGACCTACGTGCTCTAACCAGCAAGATCCGTCTAGTTGCCTGTCGGATGTTGTCTCATCCAGAGGAAAGAAAATTAGAATTTGGTAAGACTAAGACGCCTGCTTGGGCCCACACACAGGCCAGCATGCCTCAGTGCTAACACTGTGACAATGAGTGCCTCCCAGAATTCTCTGGTAGGCTCCACAGCCACACCGCAATGGAAGTGTTACGATCAGCGTTATGCTGATAAAAGACTGAGGCTGACAGAGAAAAAAGAATTTGTTTGATGACTTAGAGACATGCACCAAGGTCAGGAGTCAACTCAGCCCCAATCCAGGGACGAGCCCCTGTCCCTTCTGCAGGCCATCACCTCTGCCCCTAGCCGACTCCTCTTGAGCCGGCCAGCGTCCTGAGCTGCCTCCGTGCACGGAGTCACCAGGCAAGGGATGGTCAATTAATCACCACTGCAAGAAAAGTTGTTCAAAGAAGCATCATTTTCACATTTAGACCACACTATTATGATGTATTCTCCTTGTAAAGACATATCATAAAAATGTGACACCTTAATAATTTATTTGATGAATTGGGTTTGAGAAATCTTAATATGGGTTATAATAACAGTCCAAAAATCAGGAAAATGTAAATAGCTCATTTTTTTGTTGTTTTTAGAGCAAAACAACGTAATTATTTTGTTCTGTCATTAGCTGCTTCATGTACGCTTGACAGTTTTGGATTGGCCCCCAACAAATAGAAGGACACTGTGTACTGACCTTTACCAGCTTTTAAATATTTAAAAACATTTGAGAATGTAAAGTTCCCTGCTCTTAAGAAACAGCTGCTGTTTTAGTAGAATTTTCCACTCAGATATGTATTATATACAAGTGTTGTCACTTTCCTTCTGTAACTGATTGCCTTGTTCAGTTTTAAATGAAATCCAGGGTTAGATTTATGAGTTAGATATTATAAAGTGTGAATGGCACTTTGGAGATACGTCACTCTGCTGTGAACTTGTCCCTCCAAACCTCATATTGAAATTTGATCCCCAGTGTTGGAGGTGGGACCCAGTGGGAGGTGTTTGGGTCATGGGGGCAGATCCCTCACGAATAGATTAACCAATCCCCTCCCTCGGAAGGGTGGGGGGCAGTGGGCGAGTTCTCACTCCCTTCATTCCTGAGAGAGCCCAGCATCTCCTGGCTTGAATCCTCCGGCCATGAGCTCTGCACAGGCCGGCTCCCCTTCACCTCCCCCATGAGTGGATGCCCCCTGAGGCCCTCGCCAGATGCAGATGTCCAGTCTCCAGCTTTCCAGCCATCAGAATTGTAAGACAAATGAACCTCTTTTCTCTATAAATTACTCAGCTTCGGGTATTCCTTTATAGCAATGCAAAACATACTAAGATACATTCTAATAATGCTTTTAAAGGATCAAACTTTTAACCACTGGAAATCTTTGTTACTTAGATCTCCAAGACTAGTCGTCTTGAATTTCAAAAATATGAGAAAGGGCTTTCAAATTTCGTGCCTTATCAAAGACCTGGGGACAGGAAACATCTGGCTGTGTGCACAGGCTGTGGGTTGCTGCCTCATGGATGGACCTTGACTATTGGATGGGCCCCATTAACATGAGTTTACTATTCCAGGAAATTCTTGCTCCCGCTAAAATGGAAAATATCTTCATTATTTGTTCCAGGAACTTTCTAACAATTTATCCGAACTAGACAGAACTAGAGCTACTCAATGTACTCTCAGAATAAATAAACACCCCCTCTCAGAACAATCTACAGCATCAAATGATTGTTTACTCTCTGAGACTCACTTTAGAGCCCTGGCTTTGCTGTGTGCCCCTCTCCTAAATTGTTATGTCCTGAACTTGCCCGATTCTAATCAAGCACTCATGTTCAAACACCCTCCTTAAGCCAGACCCTTCAAATCATGCAAATATCCCACCTGGGCCTAACCCTACCCCTCAGATGCTGCCCCAACTCTGCCAAGGTAAACTCAGCTTTTTATCAACAGATTATTCTGGTTGTGCTCCGTGGGAGCCAGCATTCGGCAGGCCCAATGCCCATACACACCCATGAATATCTCTTCAATCTATATCCCCTATTTTTGGGTAAGCAGGTACATACATGATTCAAGTTAGAATCATCAAAAACCCTAAAATCTTAACTATAAATGTTTCAACAGCCTTCTCGAATACTTCTGCAAAAAGTGGAATGTTTTTCTTTCTCACACACACCCTTTCATCTCCAGGGAATCATCTAGATCAGTGGTAAAACTACTCAACAGAATCAGGGGAGGAAGAAGAAAGGAAGGAAAAGAGAGGAAACAAAGATAAGAAAAGTTATCAATCTTGGTAACATAAGTGAGTCAAAAGTAAACACAAATTCCTCCAGGGGAACAGCAGAAGCTAACCCCTGGCCTGGGAATGCTCCCCGTGCCCACGGGTGCTGCAGCGCCCCTGATGATTTTTAAAAGGTGTGTGTGCGTGTGTGTGTGTGTTAACATTTATCAAGCATTTAATGTTCGCCAGGAATTTCCCAAATACTTTACACATACTATTTCATTCTCACAACAATTATGTGAATTATGAATGATGATCATCAGAAAATATTTTAAAAATGTTCAGCCCACTCCTCGCCTGTGCCATGCTCTCCTCTGAGCCTCTCACCCTCCACCAGCTTCTCCTCTGTCTCAACCATTCTGCACTTACCAAAGCAGGAGCCGTGGAGCTAGTGCCATAGGGTGAAATAAAAATATGTTGGATATATCGAGTTGAATAAAATACGGTTCTAAAAGGAATTTCTCCTTTTCTTTTTACTTATTTTCAATGTGATGGCCAGAAAGTGTAAAATTACATATGCGTCTCTCACTAAATTTCTATTGAACAGAATTGCCTGACCATTTCCTCCAGAAGAAACCAAAAAGTGTTCAAAAAGGAAAGCTGGCCGGGTGCGGTGGCTCACGCCTGTAATTCCAGCATTTGGGAGGCCAAGGTGGGAAGACTGCTTAAGGCCAGGCTTTGGAGACCAGCCTGGGTAATATGGAGAGACCCCATCTCTCTAAAAATTTTTTTAAAACTTAGCTGGGCACGGTGGTGCACACTGATAGCCCCAGCAACTCGGGAGGCTGAGGCGGGAGGATCACTTGAGCTCAGGAGTACAAGTTGCTGTGAGCTGTGATTGCACCACTGCACCCCAGCCTAGGACACAGAGTGAGACCCTGTCTCTGAAAATAAATTTAAAAAAAAATACATGAAATAAGGTAAAAAAAATTTAAATAAAAAATAAACTAATTGAAGATTAAAAAAAGAAAATCTGAGAAAACATTTTACCTTTTACCATTTCTACAGCTCAAAAGTCACAATGTTTTTTTCCTCCCTTTTTTCTTTTTGAGGGAGAAAATACCCAAATAGAAAACATCTCAGAACCACGATACTTTTTACACATTCAGACAAAGAAACAAAGTGGTTAGTCACACTATAAAATCCAGCACAACCTGAAAATCAACTTATTTTAGCTTTATATATATATTTTTACAATTACCCATCTACATGAGCAAATTCTGGCTTAAAAGATCGCCTTAATAGTGGGAAAACATTTTTAGCATTTATCTGCATATAATGCTGAATTAGAAGCTTAGAAAACCTATTAGAAATCAGAAAATCAAAAGACTACCAGGCAAATCCTTCCCCTTTTTGTTGATGAGGAAACTGAGTTTATTGCTGTGGTGGAACGGAGAGACCACCTGGACAGTCTTAGTAGCCTCTTGAAGAGGGAGACAAAAGCGGGTTGTTTATAGTTTGGGGGGCTTTGCTCTAGGGCGGGTCTTCCAATGGCGGTGCCCCGTTAGATTGGGTAAAATGCAAGGTATGATAGCTTGCCATCAGCGGACACGGTTCAGAGGGGAGAGTTTTAAAGGGAGTCTTGAAGAGGGACTGATGCTATCTATTGAAAGCTGACTGATGTTCATTTAAATAGATTTTCAGGACATTCTTAAAGGAACAATAAAGTTATTTGCAGCCTTCCTCTTCCCCAGGGCAGAATTCCTTGCAAAGTGAAGCTATGGAAATAAAGACACCGCAAAAGTAAAGTCACGCCCATGTGTATGGTACACTGTGTGTAGGCTGGATGGTTTCCAGTCTCCAGGTTAAATTCGCAGTTTTTGCTATGGACTTAAAGTACCCTGAGGCCTTAGAACTGGCATGCTTGGCCTCAGGAAAAGTGTGGGACCAGGCAGCCAGGCTCAGCAGGGGGACACTGTGCTCTGAAACGTGGCAGGGGCAAGCTGTTGTCTACTAACCACAGCCTGGACACCTCAATCCGGCCCTCCCCTATTGCATATACCTGGGAAGGGGTTAATCAGAAAACACACGCACTGCTCTTGACCTTGCCAGTCAGACACACGAGCCTTGCATACAGCAAGAGGGGCTGGCAGGCCACAGCAGACACAGGAGAAATGCCTCGTGTAAACCCAGCGCTGCCAAATGCTGGGCACGTGTGATCTTAGACGGTCTCTCACCATCAGGAAGATATTTGTATTTTTATTTTACTTAGATCTTACTTGAGCCTCAAAAGACTTCGATAACTTCTCTAAGAATACCCAGCCGGCAAATGGAATGGCTCGAATGCAAACTCAGGTCTGTCTGACTCCAGAGATCATGGTCTCTCACCACATTATACTGAATCTGATCCTTGACTGAGCAAAACGCCAGCCCTGTCTGGGGGGTGAGGTGGACGATGGAGAGTGAGGTGTGAAGCCCCCAGGGCAGTCAGGCTACTGCAAAGGCTGAAGAGCCCAGGAGAGACTGGACAAGGGTGGTCTCACTGAACATGGGAAGGAGGCAAGTTCAAGGAAACATTCCAAAAAGTAGAATCACTATAATTTCTAAATGAGCTAAGGACGACGACACTTACGTTTCATTTGGACACTTACTGCCCATGGCTTTTTCTTATTCCAAGTGAAGAAAAAAACCTGAAGCTCAGCTGAGCATCTGATGCTTGGGCTTCTGCAGTGTGTAAACTGATCACAGTGGGACCTGCCACGGAGCCTGCAGGGAGGGGGGCAGTTTCAGCAGAACAAGCAGGGGAACAAATTTGTCAAATATATGGACAAATTTGAAATAGAATTTAAATTATTGTTTTCAAAGATAATATGTGTCGTTAGGTTCTTAAGAATCGCAAATGAGCTACAGGATGGCTTGGGTAGTTTATATAGACTAATACAGTTAACGGGGTGCAGTTCCACTCAGCAAGGGTGTTTTCATGTCTCTCGTGCCATATTGTTTAAGTTGATCACATTGTCATTGTCTTTTGTTATATTATATTCCTGATACATAAAAATGAATGAAGTGCTCAAAACTGATTTCACTGAAGTGAAAATGAAGAGGTAGAAGTTCCAACATAAATATTTCAACTTAGAAAAACACACTCCCGTGAGGCAGATACTAACACTCTCCCCAGTGATAGATGGGGAAACTGAGGCACTGTCTTAGGTCCATTTTGCATTTTGGCTGCTGTAACAAAATAGCATAGACTAGGCAGCTTATAAACAATAGCAGTTTATTTCTTGCAGTTCTGGAGGTTGGGAAGTCCAAGATCAGGGCAAGGTGAGGGTCTGCTTCCTGGTTCATGATGGCTGTCCTTTTGCTGTGTCCTCCAAGTAGAAGAGGTTAAGGTTGCTCTCTAGGGTCTCTTTCATAAGGGTACTAATCCTGTTTGTGAGGGCTCTGCCTGTTAACATCATCACTTGGGGAGTTAGGCTTTCAACCTATGAATTTTAGGAGGACAGACATTCAGGCACACAGAGATTTCTTAAACGAGGATTATAAAGCCCCTAAGTGGCAGAGCTTGGATTTGAACTCCACCATTGTGGCTCTGGAGCCCACTCTTTTGTGCACTGTAACACACTGCCACACATTAAATGAGAGAGACCTGTTATCACCCAAAGCCTGTGAGATTTTTTGGTAAATTAATGACTATTTTGATCCCTTATTTACACTTAGTATCAGCACTAAAGGATCACCTGCTAAGTGTGAAAAAGGAAGGGCATTAGTAATGGGAAAAAACTGGCTAAACTTGAATGCCAATCCACAGACTGCTTCAATCACAGAGAGCAGCTGGCATTCCAATATGCCTCGTGCCTTAAAGCTGTGTTGAAGGAAATAGTGGAAATTGAAAATTTATCTTTGGACACTGAATATACAAATATATTTTTTATCATATATAAAGTTCTTGGTGAAGAACTAGGAAGCGTGTTTCCTTTTTCACCCTGATGTATGCTCTCTAATAAAGGAGAAAATATAGGTGCTATTCAAGATTTTTTTCAATGAAGAATAAGATAGAGATTTTTCTTCATTACCCTGATACTGCCAATTAAAACCGTCTCTGAGATTTCATGGAGCTTTGTCAATTTTGCATCTTGAAAATATTCAGTGTCTTGCCTACACTGAACCTGTAACTTTAAAGCCAAAATGTCAAAATGTTTAATGCTGAGGACAAGATAACAGAATTTCCTGAATACAGCAAACTACGGACCAAACAGTCCAATCATCTGAAGTTAAATCCTCGCAACACTAGATCTTTTTTTCACTCACCAAAGAAAGAAATCAATGGCCCATTATTAGTTTGTTTATTTATAAACTACAATAAGATCAAATACTTTCCACCATGCCTTTCCGAGACAGATACGACCGAGGAATGAAGTAGGACTCCGTTGACAGCTTTCATTCAAGTTAATGTTTAATCTCTCGGTGTTGGAGTGCGAGGTATTTGTCACCGCAACACCTCTGGGTCACTCTTATTAGCAAAGAGTGAGAAATCTCAGCATTATTTCTAGGTCCGGGTTCAATTCAAATAATTCAGAACTTCCTGCCTGAGCCACTGAACAATTGCTGTCATCTTAATGACATAAAATTATGTTCAGATTTCCTAATTTAATAGAAATAAAGAGTAAGACGCTTAATTGCATTAGATAGATTCGGTTCATCTGTACAACAGATGGTTCTTACTGCACAGCCCCGTAAGAGGAGCTTAAAAAAGAAAGAAAATTCTCGTCCCCACTCTCTGTCTCCCCCCAGCAAGGAGCTGGATGGAGGCCGCCGTTTCTCCAACCGAGTGGAGATGATGTAGGGTGGGTCGTTTCAGGGATGAAATGAGCTCAGGTTCGAGATGCGACCCACACCTGTCCTGGCTGCTCGCACCCACTTTCCAGCAATTTGTAGAAACCACAGCGAGACTTCTCCCCGGATCCTCTGGAGTCCCAGCGCGCGGACCGGGCAGGAGGGCAGGGAGTGGCGAGCGCGCACAGCGGGGCGGCCGGGCCGGCGGGTCCTGGAGTCGGAGCCGATCGCGAGGCCGGGCCGCTCAGCTCGCCGCGCCCACGCGCGCCCCGCGGACCACCGCGTCTGACCCCGAGGCTCAGACGCAGGCCCGGCAGTGTCCCTAGGGCTCCCTGCGGGGCCGAGCCGGAGTCCCCTCCACGGACCCCCTCCGCGGGCTCTTCCTGACACCGCCCCGCTTGGCTTCCGGCCCTTCCCTCCTGCACCCCCCAGATTTTCCTGGGAACACTCCCTGCTATCACATTCACAGGAGGCCTGGCCTCAGGGACTTCTGGAGGATTCCAGCTAAGACCCCACAGGACCAAGGGGGAAGCCAGGCTCAGAGGAGGGGCGTGGCCAAAGACCACTTCCCGCCAACCGCTTAATTTTGGGATGTCAGAGGAGCCAGGCAAGGACAGGCAGCCAGGTGGAAAGATTGTCACCCTCTACACTCCACCACACAAATTCCTGCTTAAAAAGCAAATCGATTGTTTTTTGCCACCTAAAACTTGTATAAAACCGTGTTTTATATTAGCAAAAACTGTAAGGTACTTCAGTGAAATATTTGGTATCTTAGAGCTAAAAACATCTGCATCTGTATGAATACAGTTTTTACTTTTCATCTAAGGCTTTTGGCACTAAGTAGGCAGAGCTTGAAAAATATTACAGCCTGACTCATGTTAGCTAATGTTATATTGATTTAGAAAAACAAATTGGCCAAGACACAGTTTTTCAAAACTGCTATGCAATAATCTAATGCTAATTTCTGCACCGCAATTACATTTGGATCTGGCACTAAACAATGAGTAAATCAACTTTTCAATAGCCTTTTTTAGCCTGTTCCTATGACTGAATTATACACATTTCCCACGATGCTCTTAATTTCAAAACTCATTTCCTACCATAGTGGATATCATTTTTCTGATGTC
The DNA here is from genome assembly GCA_963573855.1 of Lepilemur septentrionalis. Lineage (NCBI taxonomy): Eukaryota > Metazoa > Chordata > Mammalia > Primates > Lepilemuridae > Lepilemur > Lepilemur septentrionalis. Next base: position 5,499 of record CAUYMX010013610.1, on the reverse strand, counting down.
CCTTCATGATTTTGAGGCTGTTTCTGTATTTGATTCCTCAAATACCTGATGTAGTTAGGACATACAGTGCGAGGAAAGCTTGTGTCACATATAAATAAATTTTTTACTCTTTGGTGAAAGAGTGAAAGGTTGGTAAACATGACCAATGGATAGAGACTTGTTAAAATGGGAAGGGGGATTTACATGGATTTCATAGACAATGACCACAATGTCCTTGTTTCATTACTTTCAACAACTCATTTTAGTTCTTTTTCCATCTTTTTTGCTTTAACAATTCTCTTTTGGTCAAGCCTACACAGTATTCTATTTGAAAATTAGTCTCATTTATTATCTGATTCAATTTGCCAAAAGCCCTGGTTAATAGATTTATAATCAATTGATATAGATACCTTCTATTTTGTAGGCCTAGAACAATTTCTCTTAATAATAACCTTTAATTGTCCCTAAAATGTTTCAGGCGTTTTCTAAAAATGCCCATAATAAAGTTTGCTTTTACTAGCTTTGGAGAATCCAAAGAAGCGATCGGACAAAAGCATAACATACAGCCATAGAGTGGCATATCTTATTTCTCCCAAGGAGCACTCAACAGACATCACCTCACTGTGTACAGCCTCTTCAGGCAGCCCCACAAGCCAGAAGAAAGGGCCATCTTCCCTCTAAGCTCTCACCTAGAACCGTAGAGAGAATTCATCCAGTAGAGCTGGCCACCAAGCTGTCAGGTGAATATAATCTCATTTCAGGACACAGGGTAGGTAGTGCATTCTCACAGGTGAGGAAATAGTGAGTTCCACAAATCTACTCTCTTGCCATATGCCTAAGGCTTAACCCACTGTGTGACAGCTAGGGCTGTCATAGCAAAGTATCACAGATTGGGTGGCTTACACAACAGAAATTTATTTTTTCATGGTCCGGAGACTAGAAGTTCAAGATCAGGGTGTCAGCAGGTTGGGTTTATTCTGAGGTCTGTCTCTTTGGCTTGCAGATAGCTGTCTTTTCTGTGTGCCCTCACAAGGTCTTTGTGTGTGTGTGTGTCCTAATCTTCTCTTCTTAAAAGGACACTAATCCTATGGGATTAGGGTCCACTCATATGACCTCACTTTACCTCAGTTCCCTCTTTAAAGACCCTGCCTCCAAATACAGTCACGTTCTCAGACACCAGGGGTTAGGGCTGCAACATATGAATTGGGGAGACATAACTTAGTCACAACACCCACTTTGGGTGTGTTGCAGCCTTATTTCTGTGCTGGCTTTGGTAGGTTCCTCAGGAATTCCAACCATGGGCTTGGGGTTTGCTACAGTTTGAGTGTGTCCTCTCCAAAATTCAGGTGTTGCTGGTATGATAGCATTAGGAGGAGGCCTTTAAGAGGTAATCAGGGCCGGGCGCGGTGGCTCACATCTGTAATCCTAGCACTCTGGGAGGCCGAGGCAGGCGGATTGCTCAAGGTCAGGAGTTCGAAACCAGCCTGAGCAAGAGCTAGACCCCGTCTCTACTAAAAATAGAAAGAAATTAATTGGCCAACTAAAAATATATAGAAAAAATTAGCTGGGCATGGTGGTGCATGCCTGTAGTCCCAGCTACTCGGGAGGCTGAGGCAGTAGGATCACTTGAGCCCAGGAGTTTAAGGTTGCTGTGAGCTAGGCTGACGTCACGGCACTCACTCTAGCCCAGGCAGCAGAGTGAGACTCTGTCTCAAAAAAAAAAAAAAAAAAAAAAAGAGGTGATCAGGCCCTGAGGGCTCTCCCTTGTTAATGGGATTAAGGCCTTTATGGAAGAGGTGCCCACGCATGTGGCAAGCTGGCTGGCTTGCTTTTCTGCCTTTCTGCCATGTGAGGACACAAGACAGCAACCTTTACTGGACAATCAGACCTGCCCACACCTTGATCTTGGACTTCCCAGCCTCCAGAACCATGAGAAAATATGTTTCTGTTCTTTACAAATCATCCATTCTCAGGTGTTGTTATAGCAGCACGAGTGGACTAAGGCAGGGTACAGCACTGAAGACAGAAACCTGAGCCCTAATAAATTCACTCTCCATTCCTCCCAGAATCTCCTAGCTCCTTAGCACTGCACTGCTGGGCCCAGAGGCCTGAAAATTCCAGGAGTTCCTCAGATTCGGCAGCCCTGGTGGGGCAGAGTGAACACATTTCTGCTGGGGGCTGAGGGGTTTTTGGTCTGAAGCTATGGAAATCTACTGTGGATGCCCAGGCAGAGCTGCTTGTGACTGTGTCACAGGAAATTCTCAGAACTATAGCTAGAGAACACCCCAGAAAGGTCCACGCTTCAGAGAGACAAGGAATGTTTGGATTTTAGTTCAGCAGCAAAGTTGGGCCTGAAACATGAGGACCAAGTGAAACCAAAATTGTTTTTTTTTTTCTTTTTTAAAAAACAAATTATTTTCTACATGATACAATTGGAATCAAGACTTTCCAGAACTTGGAAGTCACAGGCTCTGTGAGACGGACGGGAAGTTGTCCTTAATGAGGAAAGGTCTGGGTTACAGCTCTAGCTCTGTTGCTTACTAGCTGTGTCATTTGGGATGCTTCTTACTTTTCTTGAACCAAGTTTCCTCTGCTGTATATGACATAGGTCTAATTTAATGTAATATCTGTTGCATTCCCACCTAGGAAAAAAAGGCCTAGTCTCCTATATAAATCCTTCAAACAACTCAAAGCTAATCCGTCATGAGAGCAAGACCTGGCTTGGGTTCCTCTTTCATGTTGGGCTTTGCTTAAAGGGCAAGACCAGGAACCTCTGTTCTGCTCAGTCACCAAACACATCCTCAGTATCGCTACTGCACAGACACCACAGACACGTGCCAAGTGCTGCCAAGAATCTTATAAGGAAGAGCTGAGATCCCAGGAAAGAGACAATGAGGTGAAATTCGCGTGGAGGAAACTTAACTGGGAGTGCCCTTGGGATCAAGTCCCATCAGGTAAGAAGGAAGCAGGATTGGAACGTGGGAGGAGTGGAACTGTGATGCAGTCACCCCGAAGTCCTTGGCCGAGCCAAGGGGAGCTCTGGGGCTGGGGGAGTCCTGCAGAGATATTCCACATTGGGGACAGGGGGCTGGCCTTTGTAAAGTCACCCACCCTGGATAGATGAGTCCTTAGATGCTAACAGCCCTGCAGAGCTGGCCAAGGCAGCTCAGTTCTGGAGAGGGAAGCAGCTGCCAGCTGCCTGCCACCCACACCCAGCAGCTGGGGGCTCAGTGCTTGAGCCTGGCAATGAGGGCCCTGCTGGGTGCACCCAGCACCCACCTCAACTGTGCTCCATGCACTGGGAAGCGTCTTTCCAATCACTATATTGCAAAGCAGAGCATAGCAAGTGCTGCGGCAGAGGGAAAATCACAACAAAACCCTGTTCTCTGAAAGCAGACAAGAATAACTCTGATGAGATCAAGGAAACCTCATTGGAAGCACTAATATGCGAGCTAGAATCTGAAGAATGAATGGAGTTTAGGAAAAAGGGATGGAAGATGGGTATTCTGAGTGAAGGGAACAGTGTGAAAAGAGGAAAGATGTAAGGCACAGGATGGAGTATTTTTGGCAATTTTGAGTGGTGCAGAGGTACTGGGGTACGGGTAAAAAAGGGAAGAAACTGGAGAAAAGGTACACACGAGAACGGGGTACACAAGAGGTAATCGCGACATATCAGTGACATTCAGGAATGAGGTCCAGTGAGCTAGTAAGATTGACACTTAACCTTAAAGTCTCTTTCACAAGACAAAGTAATAGCTCTGGGCAGCATTATTTCTAAGTAGCATGGACATCCTCAGTTCCATTAATCGTTTCTGAATCATTTGGCTATTAGAGGAAACTGATTTAACTCAATTCTCCACCCCATATCCTGTGGACATTCCAGCACCTTCTCCAACACATATTAGGATTCTCAGAGGGACTGTGTTCTCCTGGTCACCACTCACTCTGCATTCCCACCTCCCCAAATTTCTGGTCAAAGCAATAGCAGCTGCTAGTCTTCTTCCACCATGAACACAATCAGTGCCCTCCAGAGAGGCTGATGCGCTAGTCTGAGGTCACACAGCTACAAAGCGCTGACCAGGCATGGAGGCCAGGTCTTCCTAACCCCATGCCCATCTATTTGATCTTTCAATGTTAATGGATTCGAGGGGGGAAAACGAAACTCCAGTACCAGATTTTACTGAGTTTTAATGTTTAATATAACTTCTAAAGAAGATATATTATAATGTATAATACATATTCACTACGAAAGTATGTGTGTGGCAGTCTATAAAATAATTGTGAACAAATTCCTTTCTCTGATTCACATTGTATGTCTTTTTAAAAAGATGAAACTTTATAAATCCTTAGAAAAGTCACCTCAGTGACAATTAAGTAAACACTATAGCATCGTAAAAACGTACAATTTTGTTACTAGTTCATAAACTATTTTGTTTAAAAAAGTCAGGGTAATAAATTGATATAATTTCAGCTACGCAATTTATAGTAATAGGCTCATTCTCTTTTGGATCAATGGAAAAGCTGAGAGAAATGCAAAGCATGTGACTATGCTTAGCATGTATTGCAAATAGCTCTTGACTATTTCATGAAGAACACTGGAAAAAAATCTTTGCCACATGTTTATTTTATCTGACTTTTAGCAGAAAAATGGTGATGTTTTTCATTGCTATTTAATATTGGAATATCTGTTTGTGATTTTTCTTGCAAATTGTTCTTTTTGACACATAAGTACATCAGCAAATAAATATAGAAAAAATTGCACTGAAAATCAGGAAGTACAAAGAAACGTTACAAACAGGTGTTAAGGAACGTTCGTCTGTAAATGTACACAATATTTATCAGCAGACATTTCCCAATGTAGCAAATTCCTTCTCCTCACCTTCCCCCAACATTTCCTCAATAATTTTCCTAACCCTTATGTACTTTAATAAAGTTTTTATCATTAGACAGATGAGTCAGAAAACTTCGTCAGTAAAAGCTTTCTTATAAAACTAGTCTGAAGAAAAGAATTTGCAATTTTATCTGGAAAACTTATTACTGGGTGCTTTTGTGCATCCTGATGTCCTCAGAATAGTCCGTGTTTGGAAGTTGGATGTGCATCTTGTTTTAATTGTGCTGCCAGTCTCATTTATAAGAGAATGAAGGAGTGATGTGCTCAAGTAGGAAAGCTCTGATGTAGCTGAACATTTTTATAGGCTCCCACCCTACCACCATCTTTTAAATTGCGTTTCTCAAAACACTGAGAACCAACAAGGACCAAGCCACCCTGTGAGCATGAGGAATACTGCATAGTGAGAGAGACCACAGTACAGCCGTGAAGGTTGTGCATCGGCTCAGTGGTACCCACAGACATGAGTGAGGGTGAAATCTAATCCTCATTAAACTTGTGTCTTGGCCTGGGCTGTGGCACAAGAGAAAATGACTCTGCCTTTTCCTAATTCATCCACTTGAAGGGGGCTTCTATGTCTGTAATTCTCTCAAAAGGAGCCTTTGTCCTCACAATGACCCCAAAGCATGAGT